>CM047507.1:16292019-16302019 GCA_026122265.1 Ammodytes dubius
ATTTAACTTCAAGTTCGAAAACTGTGCCCGGTGTTTACATGCTATGGTCCGCTATTGATGATGAAATACCTCACACACACACACACCCCACACACACACACACACAAACAACACAACACACACACACACACACACACACACACACACACACACACACACACACACACACACCACACACACACACACACACACACACACACACACACACAACACACAACACACACACACACACACACACACACACACACACACACACACACACACACACACACACATAGATATAGAGCACTATACTGTTATACTAGCACACACACGAAACACACAGGCCAGGGATGAGCAAGTACAGCTAGTAACTGTGGGGCACCAACAGAGAAAGGTCATCTGACATCATTTGCATTGCTTGTTAATGTTAAAGGATGTTTTCCATACCGGGAAGGTCAAGGTTTGCATGAAGACACAGAGATGAATTAATGGAACAACAGCGGCCTGTTCAAAGGTGGTTGATGTAAGTTTTCCGTTGTGCTGTAATTTGACATGTTACTTGTGAGGGGAAAGCACCAGCTCAAACACACACACCACACACACACACACACACACACACACACACACACACACACACACACACACACACACCACACACACACACACACACACACACACACACACACACACACACACACACACACACACACACACACACACACCAGATACTTTACTGTAATCTATTCACTCACACCTCCTACCCCCCACCCCCCTTTTCTCTCTTACCCTGAAGAAAAATGTGTTGGCTGACTGTGTTGTGGAAACTTATGTCTCCCTCAACACACTTTGACTTAATTATATTGTGCCCGTCAAATACAGTAACATCATCTCAAGTCAGGTTGTGGTTTACAGTAAGGGCAAACCATTTTCTATTACAGTAAACAATGGTGATACTTTATTTATAGTGAGCCCACAAATTGATGCGAATAATGCTTATAGTTATGACTCAGTGTAGGTTTTCAGGGCTGTCTAAATTCTCTTTGAACTCAAGAAAAAGCAGATCTTGCTGGGAGTGTAATTTATATGATATACTCATTATTGTATAATAATTATTTGAAAAAGGATAAGGACATTTTTTTATGATCAGTTTGACCAGTTCTTGGATTTTATTCATCCATTTTATCATTATTGTCAATGTCAATTTTTTAAAGATTTTTAATCAACCAAGTTATTCATTAGAGGAATATCCTATAGCATTCTTGGGGAAGGCTCCTCCATTCATACATGGCTACCAAATTGACCCAATAATGCTCTTATACCAGAGAGTATAGCTACCAGACTTCATTTGAACATGCATGATCCTTCATGGTAAAGTGCCATGCACCTCCAAGAAAAATTAGGAGAATTTAAATTTTACAGTTTTATTTAAATTTGTTTCTGTTTAAACCTGCAGTGTGTAGAATTTGGGTTTTATTTCCTGCAGACTGTGTAGAAAATAATTATAATATCCAAAAGTACGTTTAATTTTGTGCATAATAGCTGAAAAATAGTTTAGAATATTTTTTTCCCCCTTAGAAAGGGTCTCATATATGTCCATATTTCTCCATACCTTGGACCAAGGCATTGGCGCCGCCATGTTGGAAGCGTCATGGTTGGAATGTCATCAGTGCATTGTTTAGAATTTAGAATTGTTCTTGTCCTTGAAGGCCACTGTAGCTTCTGTTATTATTCAAAAGGGGTGGGGTTACCCAGGGAGCGTTGCATTCTAGAACTTTCTAGAATTTTCTAGAACTTTCTTGATGATGTCATATTACACACTGCACCTTTAAATAGTGTGCTGACTTACAAAGCAGCACATTACATACAACAGCATAAAGCCTTTAAAGGGACACTGTGTAACATTTTAAGTACCTAATTTATTAGCTAATTATTATCAATATCCTCATTCATAAATATGTCCTCATTGGTGTAAAATCACCTCTGCCAATAATCTGAATTATCCCCTTGAGCGGAGAATTACAAATAGTGAATATAGTCTACATTTTCTACATTGAGCAGGCATTGTTTAGAATTTAGAATAGTTCTTGTCCTTGAAGGCCACTGTAGCTTCTGTTATTATTCAAAAGGGGTGAGGTTACCCAGGGAGCGTTGCATTCTAGAACTTTCTAGAACTTTCTTGATGATGTCATATTACACAGTGCCCCTTTAAAACTAATACGCTATTTGATTTCAGAAATCATTAAGCCGAGAGTCAATCAAGTAGGCTACCTAGCTATTTAAAATAACAGTTGCTGTGACACTATGTGGGCATGCATGCATGCATATCTTGTTTAAAAAAAAAGATGTGTAGAACTATGTCCTTACATCAGTGAGTCAGTCAAAAAACAACAACCATTATTATTAGCTTATTATTATTTATTTATTTATTTTTGCCAGATGTTGCAGTAGGGCTAAACAGTCCCACAGGAGAAGGGCATGGGAATACGGGGAAGGTGGCAAAAAGGAGACGCGTGTTTGCTGCCAGGTGGAGGCGGTGTCGCTCCTCCTCTGCGCTCCTCTCTGCTCTGCCACAGCTTTCAGTCTGCTGGGTGAGATCATTACCAGACACCAGGCTCCGGGACCTGACATTCACCGATCGGAAAAGCAGCGAGAGAGACACAGAGCGAGAGAGAAGAGAGAGAGAGAAAACCCTGATCCGATGCAACCTGCGAGGGAAAGCGACCTAAACCACCGCCTCCGGTCTCGGCTCCTCCACAGTCTCATGTAGCCTGACCTATACGGCTGGGATACCGCGGTCTTGTCGGTGACATTTTTCCCGCTGGATTTGGGTGCTTGTAGTCGGATGCGGGCTTGTTTTGACTGCGGTAATAGTCCTGCTGCTGCTCACTCCCCCCTCTCCACCCAACCACCCCCCCCTTTTCCCCTTACCAACTGAGTAGCGGATTTGCGAGGGATCTCGGCGCTGTGCAGCTCGCCAAGTGACCAGCGATCCTGCAGGGCATCGGAGACGCACTCTGCACCCGCCGCGAGACTCTCTCTCAACCACACGAGTCAATCCGCAACATCCTCTCCTCAAGATCTGATTTCTGCGAGGAATTGGACACAAGCGCCAAGTTTCCGATTGGATTTTTTTCTCTTCTCTCACCCCTAAGCGGAGCTACCTTTGCTTCTGTCATCAGATCGGCTCCAAATCCTTTTTTTTTTTTTTTGCCCCCTTTCCAAAGCACCGTTGACGCCATTTTCCTCGGGGTTTTCTGTCAAAAAATATCTCCATATCCTGGCACCGTTTGACAGCTCCCCGGGAGGTTGTCATCCCATCCGTCGCGTGTGTAAAATGTGTCTAAATGGATTGTAAATGATCTTGATAAAATATTTACACGTTAGAGCCGAGTGTGTGACAACATTAGACATGGGTAAGTAGCCCCGGCTGACTGGCCACATTCCACACCTGAATACACCTCTGCTGTAAATTTTGTTCATGTTTTTATTAATGTTTATAAGCTGCTGTGTGTCACCCTTGTAATGTCTGCCTTTAACATGCTTCCTTAGCATGTGTCTTTTGCAAAATGTCTGTGCTATTGGATCTCTTTAATTGGCGTGAAATATGTAACATTGCTTGTAGGCTACTCACGTGCAGTCACACATTTGGCTTAACACACGCACGCGCGCACATTTCCTTACGTATACACAGACCACCCCAAACAATGCTCAATCTCCATCCTTTATTACTATGTAATACTTTGGTAATTAGGTGGCAGTATGAGACAAAACAGCTAATTAGGTCAATGGGATAAGGTGTCCATTACAATGATCAAGGACCAGCTCAACCAAAGCTGTTACCAAACTAAGTTGTAATGTTTTTTGTTGTTCTTTTAACTGGGGTGGACCTCCTGCTTCTTCATTGACACCGATAGTCCATCACACAGCACCACAGTCTGTGTCATGCAGCAAGCAGATGGTTGTTGACCCTGCAGTCCCTCATGAGTTTTGTCACATTTCACTGTATGCTATGGAATTTTTTTTGAAACATGATGTGGTGTGTGATGTGGTTTTTCTACTTGCTCTGGTCAAGTTACATGCAGTGCCTGGAGGGCGACACATGTCACATGCCAATGATTCCAAGTGCTGTGGAAGTTGCAAGTTGAAGCACACTCAGTTTGCGAGGAGGAGTGTGTTTCATTATGCGCTTCGCATTTAGTTCTGGTTTATTTTTCATTTGCAGCTCAAAATGTGCACGTGCCGCTGTAGCAATCGGTGCAGAGATGCCAGCCTACATACAAATGTGGCTTTCACATTGCGTGTAGTGTGTTTGGCGGGAGGGGAAGCCAGCGTCACTCCGCTCTGGTTGCGTTTATCAATAGCTAATCACTTTCACCAGGGTGTCAGAAACAGCATGGCCAAAATTGTGATGGCCATTTGCTGGCTGTGTGGAGGAAGGTGAGGTCTGAGAGTGAATGGCAGTACGCCACTGTTATCAGCAGCTCCCAGAACCCTCAGTCACAAACCACAGCACCAGAAGATAAATAGACAAGCTCGAGTGAGTCAGAGGAAGTGTGGAATAACGGTCAGGTCTCTAGGATAGATGAGAATGAAGGTGTGGAAATGAGTGCACTCCTGGCTATAGAATAGCAGACCAAGGGCATGAGAAGAGAGAGGCAATCGCAAGAGAGGAGTGCGTGACTGACTAGGTGGAAAGAAATAGGGTTGAGGGATGGATAATAGAGGTGATTCAGACTTGGATGGAACCATCGATCTTGTCTTGTTAACGGGTTCAGATGATGGGGGCGAGGGAGTAAGGGAGGTGTGGACTCTGGCTGGAGTTTTTGTGGTGTAAAAAGTATGAAGCTGAGGCTATTAAAACCTCTTCTAGGTATAATGAGACGATCATGCCACCCTTTAAATTAAAGCATGAGAAATCGATTAGGTGTTTCCCCCTTCCGTGCTGGATACCTCGGGTCGAAATAGGATCAGAGAGAGGGAGGGAGGGAGGGATGGAGGGAGGGAGGGAATGTGAACAGGATCCAAGGACAAATCTAACTGTTGGCAGGCTCTCTTAACAGAATATCAGCACTGGAGCACCTTTTGGCAGAGCAGACAGAAATAGTGAGGGAGGGGGGGAGGGAGGGAGGGAGAGAGAGAGAGAGGTAGGAGGTGGCGGGTAAAGGAAAGAGGTAGCACAGAGAAGAGGGGAGAGAACAGAGGTTGGGAGGGGAGGGGGTGATGTGAGGTGAGGGGAAGGAGGAAGACAGTTGGGGAGAAGGGGAGGTGTTTTTGCTGACAGCCATTTTGTGGCTTCATGCTGCAGTTAAAATGGTTTAACATTCATCTGCTTCTGCAGGGATAGTTATAGGTGAGGATGGCGTTATAGTGCTACCTGGCATATGGCTCATCCAGAGGAGTGTGTGTGTGTGTGTGTGAGAGAGAGAGACTGCACAGAGCGGCGGCAAGGCCATCATTTTCTATCATGGCTGCACATGCTATACTTTATGACTGTCCTTCTAGCTGCCCGGAGCCTGCGCCATCCACACGCCAAGATGGGTTAAACGGAAAACGGTTCCAGTTCTGTGTTTGGTATCCAGATAGAAGTGCCATCATGTTCACTTATTAAAGAAAAGAAAAAAAAACGAATATGCCCTTTGATGTGGATGGGTCTAAAAAAAACATGGCTTCCTTCACCTTGCTCTGCTCCGAGGCAGAGGGCTAATAGACTATCTGTTTGAAAATGCATGCCTGTGCCCACTGGGTTTGGAAGCACTATAAGGCTGGTGGTGCCATCATGCCTTTTGATTTGTCTCCAACCAAAGAAACACACTGGTTTGCGTGATTGCCCCTTGACTAGAGGGGCCGAAATGAAAAAGAAAAAGAGATAAATGAGAAACGAAAATGGCAGTCGGGCAATGTTCATCATCCCTCTGAGATACTCATCTACAGCCAGGCCTCTACTACACTCTCACATCAAAGGAAGGAGAGAAGGAAAAAAAACTCTTCACCTTGTGCAATCACACGGGCGTTTGGTGTGCTTGTGGATGTGTGAATGTGTGAGCCTGTGTGCATGCGCACATCTGTCCGCATGTGTGTATGAGCTATTTGTGAGTCCACCTCAGGCACTGGGCTGCTGGGTATGCAGCCATAAAAGGTTGTGTTTTTCGGCTGCCATCCCTCTCTCCCTCTCGCTAACACTCAGACTCTGCCTACCTCTGTTTTGTCTGTATCATTCTGTCCATCTTTACTCCATTATCGATGTTTTTATCATAATTGTTTTCAAAGGACAAGGCGAAATGTTGGAGTGTTTCATTCACAGCCTTTCACGTCCAGCACGGCGAGTGACCTTATGCTATTTGAGAGGGAAGCTGGTTAGCGCTGGTAGTTTTGAGAACATAATAAAGCTATTTATGCAGTGAGTCTGGCCTCTCACAATCACCCTGCTGTCTGAGGCTAGTCAGGTGTGTGTGTGTGTGTGTTGTGTGTGTGTGTGTGTGTGGTGTGTGTGTGTGTGTGTGTGTGTGTGTGTGTGTGTGTGTGTGTGTGTGTGTGTGTGTGTGTGTGTGTGTGTGTGGTGTGTGCGTGGTGCTGGTGTGTGTGTGTGTGTGTGTGTCTGTGTGTGTGTGTGTGTATGAGAGAGAGAGAGAGAGAGAGAGAGAGAGGAGAGAGAGGAGAGGAGAGGAGAGGAGAGGAGAGGAGAGGAGAGGAGAGGAGAGGAGAGGAGAGGAGAGGAGAGGAGAGGAGAGGAGAGGAGGAGAGGAGACAGTGAGGCTCAGGCTAGGCGAGGGAGGCCCGAGGAGGGGTCAGTCTTACATAAACTCTCAGCCTGTCTGCCAGTAACGGAGAGCTAACACAGCTTAGGGCACCAAGCAGGGAGGGAGGAGGAATAGCCATGACCCAGCTAAGTAGTTCACACACTAATGGTCCAAAATGAAGATTGTACTAATGTATGACACCATTTTGTTGTCATACCGGGGAGGGGGCACTGAGTCTCAAGAGCACCACCCAGAGTGGATAGTGTTTCTTTTTGGTCGTGTGTGTGCGTGCTTGTGTGATGTTGTGGTTGGCAGCTGTCTCTTCTTCCTGTCATTGTCCTCGGTCACATGACAGATGGGGTGCCTTTCACACATGCCATGAGGGCGAGTCACCCAGCTGACATTAGGGACTGCAAGGTTCCTGGAGGACCAAACATGGTCATGTGGGCACTGTATGATCAGGTTGGGATTGAGGCACGAGCGGACTCACACTTTGTTTTGGTTATCCCTGTGGAACTTTGACTACTTCCCGACGGACCACAGTGGTGGTTTTGAATGTTTTAGCCCATTGAATCCAAATGACCTATACTCTGCATTAGTGCTGACCATTTTCCAGAGCAAACCATACATTTCTGGACCGATTTCCATTGATTTTAATGGGGCATGAAAATCATCTTGTAGAGACTGTCTTGAAATAGGCAATCCATCAAACCGAACATTTTGCCTCCTTTATTTATGTGTCAGTGGTACTGATTGATGGGACCTTTATTCGTTATGTGGTTATCCAGCAAGCAGGGGTCTGTTTTGAAGACTCTGTAGTGGAAGAATATTGGAGACCTTTGACTGCCAAAAACGTGTTGTGCTCAAAATGGTAATGACGGGGGCGCCTTTAGCTCAGTCGGTAAGGCGTCCCCCTCCCGGGCCGGGCACAGCAGCAGACCCGGGTTCGATTCCCGCCCGCGGTCGTTCTCTGCATGTCACTCCCCTCTCTGCCCCATTTCACCTCTGTCTCTCTGCACTATCAATAAAGCATAAAAATGCCCAAAAAATATCTAAAAAAAAAAAAAAAATGGTAATGACTATTTGGTATTGTCTAGCATTAAAATATGTTGCTGTTGGGCAGTTAATCTCCCCTTTGGAAGATTTCTCGAAGAAAAACTTTCCTCAGAAATGTATCACGTGTGAATGTGACTACAGCATTTAAACATAAAGCACTCAAGCTAGTTTTGCGTGGTTCCTTTTCATACTGCACTTATTAATGCTTGAAAATCAATGACTTCCAGGAAGGTAGGAAACCAATCTGAAAACATCTTTAGTATGCTTTGGAAAATGGTTGGCAGTATAAAGTTGGCCCTGTGGAGTAGAAGCATTTGGAGTTCATAAGCTTAATCATGCAAAACCGCTGTTATGATCCTTTAAGTCTTTCTCGTACTTAACCACCGTGGGGCTACCAGAGCCTACATCAGTAACCCTCATGAGTCAGCTTTGAAAGACTGTGTGGTTTGAGATTGGCAAACTTTACGGCTAAAGAAGGGGGTTCATAAAAACAGGCCTTTCAATTTTTTATTTAGACTTGCACAAATGCAAAAGAAAAAATGTCAAGCCATTGACTTTGCCCCTCAGGCTTGAACACTGTTTGTAATGCAACAGTTGAAATCCTGCTGTGGATTATGATTAATTCAATCACGCTGTAAGCACGTTGTACGGTGATGCAATGGTAAGCACAGCGACAAGGTTCCGGTGTTAGACCCTGCCGGGCTTTCTACGTGTGTGGGGTTTCTCCAACAGTCCAATGACATGCAGGTTAGGTTAATTGGCGCCTCACATTGGGTATGGATGTGAGCATAAATGTCTTGGTCCTGTGATTGATTGGAGACCTGTTGAGGATGTACCCAGCCCAGTGTATCCAGCCCTGGGGACCTAAAAGGATAAGCGGTTAATATTTGTAAACATGTGCTGTGAGGCATTGTGACAAGGATCAGCTGTTAGTACAGTAGCGTGAGCTGGTACAGTAGGGTGGGTGTGCAGATAAAACACACACACACATAGGCATAGTTTAAAACTAAAAATGCCTACAGTGCCATGTCAAAGAGTGTATAAGTGATGGGAGGAGGGAGGGTCATTCTATATTACCGTCATCATGTTGGGTAATAGTACCATTATATATGCTTTATATGCTGTAAACCTTTTCTGATCTCAGGTCGTTGTAAATTGGCTGCAAGCAGTAAGCTTTTACTTGAGTCATGGCCGCCGCAGGTAGGTAATGGTCGAGTGAGGAGTCTGGGTTCACATCAGTGTAAATGGTGTCAGTCTGAGCTTGGTGTTTGAGACAGCATTCCCCACTTCCAGCTCAGTCATGCCTCATGTCATATTGACTGATGGGATTCCCTGGAGCTGTAGTGAGAAGTGTAGTGCAGTGTTTGTTTTGGTTGTGTTCTGTTTATACGCCTGTGTGTAAGTAAGCATGTGGAAGTGCACATTTGTATTGATGTAAGTATGTAATATATAGCTGCAACTGCATGTGAAATGATCCAAAAAGGAAAACTTGAATCCCCTGACAAATGACTACCGCAACCCTCTCTCCGGAGAGCAGACATAGCAGCAGGGTGAAGAAATGTGCTCTCTGACAGCACCAATGTCATTTGTATGAGTATTTATGTGCATAAGCGTAGTTTTCTTTTTTCATGCATGTGTGTATCAATGCGACTGCATGCGTGTGTAAAACAGTTCAGACGCTGGTTTTTCCAGACCAGCTCGTAAACCACATCTGTGGAAAGAATTTAGATTCCTTCTCTCTGTCTTTCTCTGCTGCCTTCCCTTTTCCCCATGTGTGATTCCCTCCCTCCTTCCCTTTCTCTGGTGAAAAGAAAAAGAAAACAGAAGTCAGCTTCTTTCGTTTTTTTTCTGTCTTGTGTCCTCAGGCTAACTTCAGCCTGCTTTTAGAACAGAGGAGAGGAATGTCTTATTTTGCACTGATCACTCTGGTGTCTGCACTGCTCTGCTTCAGATCTGGGAGGGAGAGAGGATTAGCAAAGAGAGTAAAGAGGAGAGTAGGAGGAGTGGGGGGGGAAGAGGTAGTGGGTGTCAAAAATGAGTTTGTTTATGCGCGGTACAAAATGCAAATGAGATGGTGGCAGTATACCTCCTCAGCTCTGTGATGAGCTTGTGTCAAATATGTTCATACATAACACACAGCTAATCTTGGCGATGATGACGCAACTGGCCAAGCTGAGAGGTAGCACTTGAATGTAAGCTATGGGGATGACAGGACTGACAGGGTT
>CM047507.1:16312019-16339519 GCA_026122265.1 Ammodytes dubius
AGGAAGTGTTTAATCTCAGCTCAGCTTCTGTCTTGAATTACCCATCAGTCCACACAGGAAGTCATCCCTTAGGATTTAGAGCAGCTCATTGGTTGTTAATTGTTTCCTGTTGTACAGAAGTGGTGCGATTGGGCATATGGTGCACAGAGTATGAGGAAAACATGTGTTTCTTTGGTTGTGTACTGTTGTTGTGCACTGTGTGTATGGGTTTTCTAATTTACTTCCACCAATAAATGCATTGATTAAACATCATATGCTTTAATCTGAAGTTCGAGCCAACCTGCATTAAACCTCTGTTTCAGAGAGGACTGTGTGCAGGGTTTCACATAACTTTTTTTCCTACTGGGCCCGTTGGCATGGATCGAGTTTTACTGGCCCTTGTATATTTTCATGGCCCTGCACACACTTTTTTTAAATTCATAATTTAGTGTCACAATAATTATAATACCTGTATTGAAAAATAACCAGTCACAAGAGGAATATCTACTACTGTAACAGTTAATGAATTCCCTTTAGATTTGGTTATTTTCATTGAAGTTATATGAATGTTGTATATGCTCATACACATAATATAAACCATGGCAATATTGAATTAGAAGCCTACAACTGAAGTATGTTGAAAGAGTGGCCGTATTTAAAGTCCAAGTTTGATTTGGTTTTTATTCTTGAATTTGGGAGGTTTAATGAATAGTACACTGCGAAGTCATGTTCAAACATTAAAAAAAAATAAGAGATGAAGGTCGATCATTCTTTGTGGTTGGTAGGCTAGGTTTTATACTTTCTCTAATGCTTAGGGATGTGAATGTGTCGACCGAAGATGCCGGTTTCCACTTGCGCAATTGACTTTAAAAATAGAATAGAAATCGAAATCTGATGGTTATGCCGATTTTTTGCTAATTGTGGAGTTTCAACCGTGTTGGCGAGCGCGCTTCACGAGTGTCAAAATTCTCCATGAAGTGCAGCTTCACATAGGCTAAGAGAACGTGGTGGGACCATTTTAAAACTATGATAAAAAACAAGCAGTGCAAAATATGCAGCATAATTAACACTCGATCTAAAGACTATGACGTTAAATCACTAGAAACACACAATCCAGGTCCACCGATCCACCAGCGTTTCACCTGTGACTTCCCCCCTCGTTGATGTGAGCGGCCGCGGCAGAGAACTGTGGTTTGTGGCTAAATATACGGGGATATTCTCCCGTGTAGCGATTTCAATGGGAAAGGACGTGCGATCTGATTGAATGTCTCGAGCCTGAAAACACAGTGCCAAACTGCGCCACAAGATCGAACAAGTGAGCGGTTTCCCTCCGTTCTTTCTTCTACAACCGACACCAATCCACCGAGACGCATTCACGCGTTTAAATAACGCCTCTCATTTGTATTACCATTTGGGGCTTTTGATGCAAATGATTGTACATTACGGCGGCAGATAAAGGAAAGGGCAGTTATCATTTTCTACACCTCAACCTTTGCTGTTGGTGGAAGAAGAAAGGGGGCAAAGCAAGTCGATTGATTTGTCGACTCGCAGGGGACAGTAGGCAGCTTCTGCCAACGAGAGAAGACCTGTCAAAACGCCCACGATCGGTTGTCTCATGGCCTTTCATTAAAAAATATATTTTATATAGGGTATTATTTGAGTCTAAAAAAAACACTGCTTTCATTCCGACTCTCAACGCGCATTTCAATGAACCATGATATAGTCTACAAAAAGATACTGAACTGTGATTGGCCAGTCACTGGCCCGGGCGGGACAGTGACTGGCCAATCAACTTGCCCTGCATATGATTTTACTGGCCCCGGGCCATCGGGCTATACGTTATGTCGAACCCTGTAGTGTGAGAGTGTGTGTGTGTGTGTTTGTGTGTGTGTGTGTGTGTGTGTGTGTGTGTGTGTGTGTGTGTGTGTGTGTGTGTGTGTGTGTGTGTGTGTGTGTGTGTGTGGCCAGTCTCTATGCGTGTGTGTGTACATTTATCTTTGTGCTGAACATGTGCGCTGACTGAAATGCATAATCACGTCAGCGGAGGTTTGGCCACATCCATAAAAGGAACAATTGGTACATAATCGCTGTAATAATCACTATGAAAAAAACCCTCTAATGTGGCACTTGGTGCTATTCACATGATGGACTCACATAGGCCCGCACGCACGCCATTAATGCTAATAGCGGGGATTAGATGTATACTTTGCATAGAAGCATGTAGATGTGTCTGTCATTACTGAGCGGGTGAAAACCTCCAATTGCGCCCGTAATGACATGCCTGGGTTCAGCCAATCAGAGGCTTGTGTTCAGATTGAGTCGTCTACGTCTGAGCGTGTCTGAAGAGAGTGTGACAAGGAGACTCTTGGGTGTTTCGCTGCTATCTTTAGGAGCACTCCAATCTGATGGATTACTGCCGTGGACGTAGGAGGGAAACGCTTTACTTGGGACCCACTGCTGTGCATTAAATCTGGCTTGTGCTTTACAGTTGGCTAAAGGACAGGGCACTGCACTGTGGATCGAAATGCTTGATCATGCCCAGCAGTGAGAGTACATAACAGCATGTAGCAAGAGTTTTTGGCGCAAACATGTAAATCTTCTTCTTTTTTTCTTTTGTTAAACTGTGGCTGCAGGCTAAAACACATAGTTTTGGAATTGCAGCATTTTAATCTAGGAGTGGAAGTTTTGAATGGAGCCCAATTTCCAGACTTTCCCACCCAACTTTTCCAGAAGATGCTTTGGCTGGCACAGATCCCACCACCAGATCTGAGATAAGAAAACGTTGGCTAAGGCAGCACATGCTGAGTGATAAAACACGTACAGACACACACGCACACACACACGCACACACATACACATACACACACAACACACACACACACACACACACACACACACACACACACACACACACACACACACACACACACACACACACACACACACACACACACACACACACACACACACACACACACACACACACACACCACACACACACCACCACACACAAAGTTTTAGGCAGTGGGCCTGATCAGAGTGATCCACAAACCGTCCCACCTTGACACCCCCTCCTCTTTGCCTTCCCCTTCTCCTCCCTCTTTTCTCTCCCCTGCTGTGGGTCTCCTCGGGCGCATGAATGGAAGTCTTTATCCCCGGGAGAACTGGTGGGAAGAACGAGAGAACGAGAAACGGGGATGGGGGGGTGTGAGGGTGGCAGGCAGGCAGGGAGGGTTGGGAGGGGGGATCTGTGAGAGTGGCCACAAGATCAACACAGTGCCTCTTTTCTCCTCCATCGTTTTTCCCTCCTTTTCTCTGCACCCCTCCTCCTCTTCCCCCCTCCCTCTTCTTCTACCCAGTTTTAAGTGCTGTGGACACAAAGCCGTGTTAGTATTCATGGTGTTTGTTTGCAGAGGAGCTGTGTGTGTGTGTGTGTGTGTGTGTGTGTGTGTTGTGTGTGTGTGTGTGTGTGTGTGTGTGTGTGGTGTGTGTGTGTGTGTGTGTGTGTGTGTGTGTGTGTGTGTGTGTGTGTGTGTGTGTGGTGTGTGTGTGTGTCCAGAGCTGTCAGAAACACAGATCACAGCAAAGCGGCGCTCTGAATGGAGCTGGAGAGAAGGAGGGGTCTGGGGGGTTTAGTTCCCACAGGGGGAGAATGGTCAGCTCCAGAAAAGAAGAAGAAAAGGAGGGATGAGATAGAGGGGGGGCAGAAGGCCAGAGGGGCAGAGGGAGACAGCGTGGTGTCAAAGCCAAGGAGAGTTTGTGTGACAAGTAGAGAGAGTGAAAAAGAGAAAAAGAGAGGATTCTATCAATCATAAGGTTTCTTAGGGACGTTGTTGTTAACGGGTCCAGGCACCTCTCTTCTTGTTTTTCTGCTGGTCCTCTTCTTCCCTCCCTCTCTGCCGCTCTCATTCTTTCAGTAACCCCCCCCCCTTCTTCCCTCACCATTTCTCTCTCTCTCCCTCTGTCTCTCCGTGCTTCTCTCTCTCTCTCTCTCTCTCTCTCTCTCTCTCTCTCTCTCTCTCTCTCTCTATTTCCCTTTGTGTGTCTGTCTGGACAGCTGCCCAGTTCCATACACAGGAAAAAATGAAACACTCTAACCACCGGGCGTGCAGCCAAATAAAAGGCTGCAAAAAAAAAACTATTTGAAGGGCAGCATGTTGTTGTGTGTGTGTGTGTGTGTGTGTGTGTGTGTGGTGTGTGTGTGTGTGTGTGTGTGTGTGTGTGTGTGTGTGTGTGTGTGTGTGTGTGTTGTGTGTGTCTGTGTGTGTCTGTGTTTTGCGTGCACATGAGCTTGTGTTTATGTTTGCTGGTGTGTGTGTATGTGTGCTGGGTTGTGAGATTTTGGGTGTGCCTGTTTAGGGTGTTCTTTCCCATTACATTGGTGCAGCAGCCAGGGTGCTTCCACTTTTGAGTTCCAGTTTATTCAACGCACGGTGGAAAAAGGAGAGGTTGCGGGAGAGAGGAAAAGGACAGGAGGGGCCGTCACATACCTCCCCTCAAGTCAAACTGGAGAAAACGTTTGTACATCCAGAAGACCTCCTTTTTTAAACAGCCAGCTAGGTCTGGATGGTACATTTCAGATAACACACACACTCACATGTATTTGTCTAGTAAATACACGCTGCTGCTGACTCATTTGCAAAGTGCCTTTTCTGTTGGGTGATTGCAGCACTTAGTCACATATTATCCATGACCTCCTCCGCAGCTCTCTGACCTTATCTGATGGTTACATCACCAGTGGAAAGGAATGCGCAGCTCCATATCTGACTGCCCGCATTCGGTTGTGTTGGGAGAGCCTTTTGTGTGACTGGCTGAGGGCCAACCCGTGTTGTTACAGTGCTCACCCAGAGGAAGAGACATCCTAGAAAACGCTAGTTGACCTAGCTGTGGAGCACAACCCCTTCACCCCTGAGCACTGCCTTTGAGAGTCCAGAGTGAGGGAGAGGGACGGCATCATCTAGACAAGCATTTGTTTTTGCTCTGCCTCTGCCTTTTCCTCCTCTTCTAAATTTGATCAGAGGGGATTTGCAGAAGAAGAAGACACTGTGAAAGAGATATAAGCCTCAGAGCTCTTGTTCTTGTTCTTGTGCCTTGCTCCTGAGGGTCAGAGTCCATGCTGCTTGTGCTGATTTCCTGAGCGCTGCCCCCTGCTGCAGGCAAAGCAGTAGCACAGGGAGATGACAGTCCATATTTGCACAGCACACAAGAGCAGGGGTGCGTGTATACAGTATACAACAGGGATATATCGGAATAAATCACACACACACACACACACACACACACACACAACACACAACTGACCAGAGCATAGGACCTCCAATACAGTGACACAAGAACCAAAGAGAAAAGTGCACAGTACACAATCAAAGTAATGGGTAATAAAGTTGAATGGGTGACCAAAGTTTAACCTTGTCAGTAAAGGGGCAAGGATAATAAGAGAATAAGGAAAGTTCTTTTTCACACCGTGTCGACTACAACAGCCATGGGAGTACCTCAGTCCTCATTTATATTTGCTCGTGTGAATATCAGACAGTGAGGGCAGGCATTTTCCCTTGAAATGCTTCATGAAGCGGAGAGGAAGGGAGAGAGAGGGTGGTGGAAGGGTGGAAACTTAGAACAAAAAGCTGAACTGATGCCAAATAACACAACCACAAGCAGAAGAGTGGGGGCTCCCTATGCAGCTTTTTTATTTTGCCTGTCTTGAGTTCTTCCATCTCTACTAGGAAAGTTGTCCTATAGCCTCCTGTCTTCATCATCTCCTGTGGTTGCTTTGTGGTCAGTGGAGAGGATACATTTGTATGTGTGTATGTCTTCCTGTCTCACTCTAACCAACTCCATCTTCCTTTCTCTAGCTATGCCCTCCTTTAACCTGAAACAGCAGGTATTCTAGGACAGGTTAAATGAGAAAGCATGTGTGTATCGAGTGTCTGTCATCTTATCCCTCTCTGGACTCACAGTGTCTCTTCTCCAGTGTCACCGTGGACACACACACACACACACACACACACACACACACACACACACACACACACACACACACACACACACACACACACACACACACACACACACACACACACACCTTCACACCAAGAAAGACACATGTGCATCTCTCAGAGCTAAAAAGGTACCATAGGCGCATATTAGCACAAGCACACTCTCAAATTGTTAATCATTTACGTTGCTCAGTGTTTGCTTGCGTGTGTGCAGTGCGTGTTTTCATCCATGTGCTGCTGAGTGTTGTGTTACTCAGCATTCGCGTGTGTACTGTTTGTTTGCGCTTGGGCCTGACTAGAAGGCTACCAATGGGTGGCAGAAAGAGAAAGAGCAAGAAAGGTGTTGGATAGTGATAGAGGAGGAGTAGGGGAGATTGAAAGTGGCTGATGAAATTGAAACAGAACGTGATATTGGAAGGTTGGAGGACAGAAGAGATGAAGCGCTTGTTCTTCCAAATATGTGCAATGTGATAAGAACTACATATATTATATTTCATTACTGTGTGTTTGTAGTGTGTTGGTGTATGTGTATTTGCAAAGAGCAAGCGACAATCTTCTCGTACGGCGCTGATCCATCTAAACTCAAATTGGTTGCCTGACTGTGTTCATACATTAGCGTGTTTATGCTGCTTTGCATGGAGGCAGGATTTTGTGACACCTTTGAAATATGTCCCTATAATATATGCGTGTGTGCGTGTGCGCTTGCATGCCCATGTTTATATACTGAGAGGCAGGCCTGTGGTTAGGTTACATCTCCCTGCAGCGCAGCAGAACAGTGTCTTGTTGCGTCATACTGAGTCTGTTAATAACAGTCTAAACCACAAAGGCCATCCGCTGCCCTATTTCTCATCTTCCAGCAGTACACTGATTATGCAGCAGTGATAGATTGAGCAGCGTTATTTGTCTTATTCAGTATATCACCCTTTTGCATTTTCAGTTTTACATGGACATATGTAACTGGGTGAAGTTTGACTTCAGATTTGTGGCCCTTCACTGGGAAAATATAGTGAATGGTGCCATATTGTCGCAACATATATTGTGTAAGCAGTTTGGGGTTGACAGTATGATTGTAAGTTACAGTTGTAAATAGCACAGGAGATTTGTCAACAAAATAAAGATTAGGAATAGTAAATAAATTCTGGGTCTATGGCAGTCAGGGACATGGCTGAGCTAAGCTACTGTGTTTTATACGTTGTGCAGTCAGACCCACCAACTCCATCCCCCCAGCTCCCACAGCATGCTACATCCTTGCCACAGGAATTTAATTGCTCTGTAAACAAGCCTTTTGTTTTGTGGCACACAGTTTGCACATGCACACAAGATGTATTAAAAGCCACAGTCCTGCCGTGTAAAGACAAGAATGCCATATTGGAGCACAGCAAATCACTGATTTGATATGTGCTCACAAAAATAAACTGCATGCAGGACTGGATGCGGTGTTGTTCATATACGTATGTTGTTATCTCTGATATTATAAAGACAAGACATAGAGAAGTCAAAGCCTTATGATCACATTACCATTATATGGTAATACAAAGCTGTCTTGTGATTGCGATTTGCATATATTAACTGGACATTGTTTTTTTCTTTTCTGTCTTCCACAGACATACGAGCGGCAGTTCAGAATGCCCGAGCAGAGAGAGGGAGGCTTGCTGCAACTTCTGGGAGATCACCCTCCGCCCAAAAACCAGCTTCGCAGCTCCCTCCCTCCTGCACACGCACTGTCGCACACACAGCAGCACACCCTCACACAACAGTTCCAACACACTCACGCACACCAGCACCAAATCAATCCAGACTGGATCACGTCAACAGCACCTTCCGCATCCCCGGCCGACCCTGCTGATTGCGAGGCAGCCAGAGAGCAGACAGAAGCCAGTAGGAGCTCTTTGCTGGATCCTGCCCAAGCTTTCTCACGGACAGCAACACAAAGCCCCTCACCTCAGAGATCCCTCACTCCAGACCTGCAGTTGCCAGTGGTTACAGATGCCAGTATTCTCAACCTGACTTCTCTGAGCAGGTATGAATCATTTTCCTCCTGTGTGCTGGATATTATCATCAAACCAGAGCATTAGAATGACAATAAGAAATGGGAATAGGAGAAAATAGATACAATGTTGTTTTGTGTCATTTTGTTTAGAAATATTCTGTTTTTTTTTTTATTTATCAATCTCATTATTGTACAATAATGAACATTTGAATTGAGATGAAGTGGGAAAACTTTTGAAAAAATTATGATTCAAATTGGATAAGAGATTGCGATGTATTTCTGGATTTTTTTCTTTTATGACATCATTTTTGGAAAAAATTATGTCAGCCCTTAACTGTCAGGATAACACAATATTATAAGAAAACACTGGTGATACCGACCCTTGTGTATGGTACTGTTCCACACAACACTAGTAAATGTTCATCATTCTGGTGCTGATTTACAGTACAGTGTTGGTGAAGTACTTTCTCTCTTGTTCCATTCCACTTGTTATAATGTATTTCTCCTCTGTGTCTGTGTGTCTCTCCAGGGGGAGGGGTTTGCAGGAGGTCAGTGAGCAGCTCTTTGGGAACATCAAGAGGAAGTACGGCAGGAAGGACTCCCAGAGGATGCTCTCTAATCCCCACTGTGCCGACACACCTTGGGGGAGACAGCCAGAGAAAGGATCGGAGAGCCCCACCAATCCTGAGGAGAGGCAGAAGTACAGGCAAGAGGAAACAACCGAACGCTTCCTCGATGACAGAGAAGAAAGGAGGAAAGAGGAACGAGAGCGCAGCGATGGCCGCCAGGAGAGGAGAAGAAGACGACAGAGGCATGCCCACGCTGACAGAGGAAGGCAAAGGAAGAAAGAGGCGGAGGAGGCCTTCCTTTGACCAGTCATTCTCTATAGAGGAGCAATCACAGCAACTACGGCAGCAAGACTCTGACACTACAGAGAAGCACCAGCCCGGGCCCCCAGAACCCAAACTAGCTCATAAGATGGAGACTCACAAAAATGATTCTCGACCCGCAAGCCAGGCTGATGTCAGTAGAGACAGGATCGAAAAGGCAGAGAGAGCAGATAAAGGGGATAAACGAGAAAAAGGAGATAGGGTAGAAAGAGCAGAAAGAGGAGAAGCAGTTGCAATGGGGCCTGACCCCGAGTCAGGTTTGAGTGCAAATAAAATCAGAAAAAACCCTGTAGGTCGTCCTAAGATCAGCACAGAGCCCCTTAAACACAGAGAACCTACTCACAATCACTTCAACAAACCCAGTCCTAACACGTACCCCAGATTCCCTAGCCCCAACCCCAGCCCCAGGAGTAACATCAGTCCTATCCCCAGCCCTAAACCCCGGGCTAACATTAGCCCCAGTCCCAGCCCTAGACCCAGGGCGGCCCTAGGTCCTAACCCTAGCCACTGCACCAGCTCTATGGCAAGTTCTAGACCAACCAAGGCCAAGGATAGATGGTCATACCTGAAAGCTAAAAACCATGCCAGCCTGGCGTCGCCCCAGAGAGAAAACCGGGTTAGCCTCTTGCCCTTAGCTGAGCCACCCTCTGCCTTCCCCATCACCCCCTCAAGCCCCCTCTACACAAACACTGACAGCCTGACCGTCCACACACCCATCAAGAGGAAACGAGGACGCCCCAAGAAACAGCCACTCTTAACAGTGGAGACCATCCACGAGGGCACCTCTACGTCACCCCCCAGCCCACTGGCACAGGACAATCCTGCAGGGCTGAACCGCA
Source organism: Ammodytes dubius (assembly GCA_026122265.1). NCBI lineage: Eukaryota > Metazoa > Chordata > Actinopteri > Uranoscopiformes > Ammodytidae > Ammodytes > Ammodytes dubius. Next base: position 16,321,714 of record CM047507.1, read on the forward strand.
GGAGGAAGACACACACACTAAACACATTAGTGCAAATGGCCTCCACCACCACCAGCGCAAATCCTAACGGTCTGAAACTTAAGGGTGGCAGGGGCCATTCCAGGCCAGTGAATAAGACAAAGCTTGGGAAAATGCAGAGCATCCTAAATGAGATCCTTTCAGGTTCTAATCAGAACGGCCCTCTGGCACTTAAGTCAACTTCTGCCCCTGTTACCTCAGCTATGAGTGCCATGGCATCAACCATTGAGGCTAGGCTGGGAAAACAGATAAATGTCAGCAAGAGGGGGACCATTTACATCGGTAAGAAGAGAGGGCGCAAACCCAGAGCGGAAACCCAAGGCGCCAATCCTCTCAAAACCACTAGGGACAAGCCCCCCATGTGTGTCTCCACATCCAGTCTCTATGAGAGCCTGGCAGTGCCTTCCACCACCTTGTCTCCCAGCTCCAGTGCTCTTTCCTTAAGAGCCAGCCACTCTGATGCCACTATGCCCAGTCTGCAGCCCATCTCAGCCCTGAGCTCCAAGCCATTAGGCAGGAGTTTCCTCTCTGGGGGATGGAAGCTGTCTCCTCCACGCCTTCTGGCTAACTCACCTTCCCACCTGTCAGAGGGGGCGTCGATGAAGGAGGTGACGCTGTCACCCATTAGTGAATCCCACAGTGAGGAGACTATTCCCAGTGACAGTGGGATTGGGACAGACAACAACAGCACATCAGATCAAACTGAGAAGGGTCCCGCCTCTCGACGCAGGTGCAGTGAACAGCTACTTGGCCTCCTTAGCTTTATTGAACCTTCATTTGAAGGATTTTCCTATTTTATATTACGTGTTTTTAATGTTATTGTGTGTTTTGTGTCATTTTTATACAGATACTCATTTGATCTGTGTGGGTTTGAGGCTGCTGAGGCAGCAGCCCTGGAAGCATCCAACAGGGGCAGCAGAACACGCTGTGAACGGCAAGTCACTGCTGTTGACAACTTCCTGTCACAGCAGGAGAAAAAGCAAAAACATCATCGACGGAAGAGGAAGTGCCTTCAGAGCCGGGATCATCTTCACTTTCTCTCTGAACTGGAGGAGGTCAGAAACCCTAATACATTTTGTGTGTCATTTCTGACCAAGCACTGTAATGTGCAAGGGCATAATAAATCATGTATGTTTACTAAATGTTCCCTCTTTTCAAACTCCCTGTAGGTTGTGGTAAAGCTCCAGCAGCTACAAGTGTCTCACAGACGATACACCTGCTACCCCCAGCACGGCCAGCACCCATATCCCTCCATTTTCCGCCTCAACTTCCATCATTATTACCCTCTTACCTACGACTCCTATTCCTGTGACTCCAGCTCGTACCTGCGCAGGAGCGTTGATATGAAGGCTAAGAGGAGACGTGGTCGTCCAGCCAAGGCTAGCGAGCCAATCACATCGAAGCTGCCTTTTGTTCAAGGATACGGTTATCCGCTGGCTGGGGGAAATTACTATGCAGCACCGTATGCTATGCCTTACGCACCTCCCCTGAGTTTGGGTTACTTTCCCCCTGGTCCCCCATTTTACCTGCCCCATCACTCGCTAGGACCGGCACCTCCATCTCCCTTCATGAGGCCTGCTGTCCCCCCTCCCAAAGCTTTCCACTCCAGCGGACTCTCAAAGCTCCAGCCTGCGGCCAAGCTTCGCAGTTCCAATGGCCCAATCCAAGGGCCCTCTGTAAGAGGAGAGGGCCTGGGATCCTTGGGCAGTGGCAGTGCAGGTGGTCTTGCAGGGGTTCGCATGCATAAGAGGAAGCATAAGCACAAACATAAGCACAAGGATGAACCCCTCCTTTCTCTGAGAGACCGGCAGGAGTTAGGTGGGCTGTTCAGCGGTGCTAAGGCCAATGCACGTCTCAGTATGCTGAGTGACAGGAGGGACTTGGCCAGTCAGGGCCAGTCCAAGCATCTGGAGAAGCAGAGGGGCAGTGGTAGAGGCTCCAGCCTGGGATCCAGCTTAGGGATGTTTGAGACAGACCAGCTGTCCACACACTCTCTTGCTGACAACCAGTTCCACTCCCGTCAGACTCGACAGCCAATAAACAGCTTCATGAGCAGCTACAGTAGCCAATCGCAGCAGTTGGAGTCAGCGTCTGACCTCTTTCTGGGGTCGCGGGAGGACGAGAGCAGTGGGCGGAGCAGGAAGACGAGGCTCGCTGTGTTTGGAGATCAGGGCTTGATGTCATTCCAAACTGCCAGGCAGGAGCCAGTACAGATGAACCAGTGCTCCAGTCCCTCCCTCACTGGTAAGAACCAATTACAACACGTAAACTACACTGTATTTACAGGAGAGTGCATTGCCCTTTTGCCCTGATCAGAAACCATGACAGCATGAATGTTATTTTTTTCTTTTTTTTTTACAGGGGCAGCCTGGTAAAATGCATTACACATGCATTTCTTTAATGTGGTATCCAAACTGTTTATTTATAGCTAGACGTCCTGTAGTTACCTTGCAATGAAAGCCATCCATGGTTCACCTGTGGAAAGCGTCTTACATTAGCGGTACCGACACAGCAATGGACCTCATTACAGATCAGATTGCAAGGCATAGGAGAGAAGTTCACTATGTATTAGTAAACCAAAACTACAACTGACTGTAGTTCTTCTACTGGGCAGAGGATATACAAAAAACTATTGAAAGCTGAATATAATTTGTTTTTTTAAACGTGGCCTCCCTTTAATCTCATGTGTGACCACAGATTTGGCCAATGAGTTTAACATGAAGTTGACATAGCATCATAGCATAGCAACATAGCATTCAGGTGCTTCCTGCGATTTAAGTGTTCCCTTAAAGCAGTGAACAGTGCAGCACAACTTACAAGTTGCTACAGTTGTGCTTTACTGGGAGATATCTTGGTGTTACAACATATGTACAATATCAACTTGCCAAGGAGGTGTAACATTTTCTTAGCTAAATGTTTGCATGCATGTTCGCAAAAATATTTGATGTCCAATATATTATTATGTTCCCAGGTGATAACAGGCTTTCTATTTGCTGGTGTAGAGAGATTTACTATCACATTAATTGGGTTTCCACACTTTAAATGTAGACGACAGCATACTTGTCAAGGTGATTCCTATTTAAAAATATGCCATGTAGAGCATTATCAGGACTTAAGGCAAAGAGGCAGGGTAACCCCAGAGTCTCACTACCAAATGAATGTGTATTTTGGTACATTCTGTATTCTGCTGTCTTTGAGCACATCTGGCTGGGGATAGAGAGAACGTAATGCATGGATGGAGACGACTATAATTCACCAATCTCTCCTTCCTCCCCACCCTTCCTCCCCCTCCTGCCAATGCTTTTGCCAGAGATATATTATTCACACAGTGTGATTTATTTTCTACAGACATGCCGTAAAAGGCCCTTGCCTGTGTTAAAAGAGCTGGCTGGCAGCCAAGGGTTTAATGACTGGGGCCTAGTCCAGTGGCGGGGAGGAGAAGCCAGGGGCTCAGTTAGAATACACCCCCCACCCCAGGGGATCCAGGACGGATGAGTCATATACACACCAGCCCCCCCCCCACACACACACACACACGCTACACCCCACATACACGTTATCCCTGCCGTGTTGTTATGGCTCTCCTACCTTCCATGTCCTTTCATTTTCCCCTTGTGCTGCTGCTAGAGTTCCTGCCCTTGCTATGTTTTTTGCCCCTCTCCCACAATCCCCCAAAATCCATACGCAGGCTTCCACTTGTTTCTCCGCCCCTTCCTCCTCCTCCTCCCCCCTTATATCTTTATTTTCCTTCTTCCCTTTCTATTTCTGCTTTTTCCCTTGTCTCCCCTCCCCCTCTTTCCCCCATTCCCCCTGCCCCTCCTCTAGCATGACTTACTGCCTCACTTCACAGCTTTAGCCCAATTAAAACACAGGCACGTGTGTGCATATGCGTGCATGTCTCACAACACATGCACATTGAGACATGGACCCACTCTGATTCACTGACAGTACATACACACACAGATATAGACAGATAGAGCCCCATCCAAAAGCTGATACAGATGTCACATTCATATCATTATCTTATACAGCATACAATTGTGAGTTTCCTTATCATTTTAAATACAACTAGTTTGTTGTCATTTGAACAGCCTTATTTTTCACGCGTGAATGAATGTGTGTGTGTGTGTGTGTGTGTGTGTGTTTCTGTGCTTGTGTGTTCATTTTATTCACTTATCATGTCTCGCTGCAGCTGACAGCAGTCCCTCTCACATGCATATTTGCATAAAAGCTGGTCTTCTTGATCTTCTTCTGAATGAGTGAGAATCATTATCTTTGTGTCACTTGCATGAGACATTCTCACTAAATAATAATATAGATCAAGGACAACTTTATCTCGTCTGAAACCTGGTCTCAGCCACTGCAGGGGCAATGGATAAGTGAGCATGTATCTCTGTGGAGTAGTGACTTCCTATTCCACAGAGAAACAGGTCCTCAGTGCTATACGGCCCCTCACACTGCTGAAGGTCACCAGTTTTATGTTCCGTGTATGCAGCTCATAAATTTCTGCTACTTTGTAGTGTGTGTGTTGTGTGTGTGTGTGTGTGTGGTGTGTGTGTGTGTGTGTGTGTGTGTGTGTGTGTGTGTGTGTGTGTGTGTGTGTGTGTGTGTGTGTGTGTGTGTGTGTGTGTGTGTGTGTGTGTGTGTGTGGAGAGAAAGAGAGAGAGAGAGAGAGAGAGCTGAGCGTGTGCACACTTCTGTGCAGCTCATAAACTACTGGTACTTAGTGCTTTCTGCATTAGACTAATTTCACTATCTGCCCTGAATACTTTAACAAGAAAAGAGAGACGTTCCTCTGAGTTTTAAATGGATGGCAGTCAGGCTTTTTTTTTAATCTTCTGTTAGTCTTAGTTCATTAGCAAACACCTTTCCATGGAGCTCTGCATTCTTAATCTCATAATTACCCCTTAAATGTTCCTTATAAATGTTTAAATAAAACAAAAAAATTAAAACAACATTTGATGGTCAGGGATGGCAGGAAAGGGAGTAATAGCTCTAGAATAAGATTCCAAACATGTTGTATGCACAGTGCTTGGGGACTGGTGGCTGATTGTGCTTTTCCTCCATTTTGGCTATGGCTCAGTCTGAGCTTTGGGAAGAGTGCCCAGGCAGAGAGGAGGGGGCTAAGAAATGGGACAGTGATGGAAAACAAGAACAATAACAGAGGCAGACCAAGATCAGGAAGGGGTCTCTGAAATAGAGACGGAAATGAAATGGTGCCGTGTTACCAGTTAAATTGAAAATTAGAGAGTAGCATATTGCCGCCTGTTAGGAGTAGAGTGGAAAAGAGAAAGAGAGTGATGGGCAAAGGGGGATAGAGGATATAACAGTTGTAAAGGGCAAACTGCCCAGTTCACCAGTGTGAAGGAAACAATATGGCTCCAGTTTCTTCTGCCTAGCCATTCAGAACTGCCAAATTCATTATTTCTACATGTTGTGCATGTGTATGCTTGTGTGTGTTTGAGTCAGTAAATGTGCATGGAGATGAATGTGTCAATATGCGTGTTTGTGTTTGTGAGTGTATGTTCTTGGTGTGTTCTTGCTCCTTGGCAGCCTGTGCTCCAGATGCACAGGGTTGTTATTGTGAAGCGACGTATTAAATGGTTGAAGGAGACCTTTCTGTGGGTTTCCTGCTCGCAGAATTGGATCTCCTCTTCTCTCCCCTCTCCTCTGTGCACACTAGTAGACAATTACAGGATAGGATCTGCTCTTCTGGCTCAGCTGGGCTTTGAAAGGCTTACATGAATATGTCAAAATTAGCAGGAAGCTCTTGAGGCAAAAAAAAAAAAAACACGTTCTCTCCATGAGCTAAATTGGCATCATGTCTTCCTGGCCTTTTTTCAAGGCTGCTCATTTTGACTGACATGCTAATCTGAAAACTCCTTTCTCTTTATAGACCTTGGCTCTACCATCTATTTACCTTGTGAAGTCTCTCACCTCACTCACACTGCCTCTCTCCTCTCCCAGGTGTTCCCGGTAAGCGGAGGTACAAGCGGCGCGAGGTGGAACAGATCCAGAAGGACGTGAGGAGGATGCATTCTTTGAACTTTGAGCATGTGCAGAAGATCCTCCGTGCCAAGCGCCTGCAGCGACAAGCCAAAACAGGAAACAATGTCATCAAAAGGCGGCCCGGGCGGCCCCGAAAACAACCTGTGGAGGAATGTGAGCGGACCAACAGGAGGGAGGAGGTTGGGCCTGATGCTCGGGGTTTGGACATGTTGGTCAGTAGGAGGGCTGCTGGGAGGACTCTGGGGATGCCTGTGCTGGAGAGGTGTGATGACCTGCCAGGTAGACACAGCCTCCGGCCCACCTTGAGCCCCGAGCCCTGGAGTTTTCCAATCACGATTCCATCTCCGCAACCATTGAGACAGTGGTTCATCAAGCGCGATGTGTGCCTCCGCTGGCCAAAGGGGGGAAACGCAGGGGTCGGGGCCACAGCAGTGACAAGTTATGGGTTCCCTCCAGTCAATAAGACCTTCAGGATAGAGCAGACTCCCATAACCAAACCCAGAGCAGTTATTTTTTTTGTCAGGCCTATCAGATGCAGTGTCCTTCATTGTGGGACTCTTTGGTGCACTTTGACTTGTTTCTCCACTCAGACTCGAAAGGACTGTGGGTGAGTGGAGAAACACGAGGAGGGAACACAGCCTGAGCCTTTCAAGGATTCATTGGACCTTCATTTACAATGGCACTATATGGTACTGTTTGATACTGAAACTGATGCTATAAAATTGTGTGGTACTTATGATAGTGTAGGATATTATGTGATTTCTTTATGTATCTGTGATGTGTATGGTACTTTATGATACTGTATCTGAATGTGGCTTTAGCCATATATTTTACCAGCAAGGGGAGGGGGAATGGTTAATATTAAACTGTGCAGCTCTGCTTAATTTTTGCCTTTCTGAGGAAGCTTGTCAGAAGCATGTGGGATAATACAGCAGTAATTAAGCCACCTTACCTATTACCTAGCCCTGTTGTATGCTCCCGCCCCTATCTGTACTTTCCTTGTTTTCTTGCCCTCTCCAAGGAGTAACGGATACTTGCTGGCAGCTCCACAGCCCTGGTCCCCCTCCCTGCCCGACACTCAGCCCAGTTTTTTAGCCCTTTCTGGTGCCTGCCGCTCCTCTTTCCTCTCATTTACTCCCAATCATGTTTTACATCTCCCTCACTTGTGCTCCTTCAACGTACCCCCCTGTCTCATTTATTTCTCCCTCCCTGCTCAGGCCTGTCCTGAACAGTGACATAAAGGCAATATGGTGGATGAAAATGTCCAAGACTGTATATAGAAACAAAGTCCCCTGTTGCCTGCCTTGTAAAGAAACCAGCTCATAGACATGTACTGGCAAACAGTATATCAAATAGAAGTGTTGTACCATAGACAATGAAAGTTGTGTATTGTTTTATAACCAAAAACAGACATGGGTGCGACTCAAGACAAGTTTGTTTTCAGACAGAAAAAAAACACATATATTCATTCATACACTCATTATTGTGTTTATATCTAGGGGGCATTTCATACAGGAGGAATATCAGGTGTGTTTTTGGTAAACCTTAAAATTGGTATAATGCACTATGAAAAAAACCATACACTTGCATCAATCAAATGCAGCACTTACATGCTTGCTCCAGCCTTATGTTTTGGCCTTTGATGGTGTGGATATCCATTCCAGAGAGCATTCATTATTTTAATCAATTTGTATATGCAGGCTGCCCAGCCAAAAGCGTCAAACTGAAGCCCAAGTCTAAATCGTGATTGGACAGCTCAGCTGAAGAGGGCTCACGGCCAGTGTTTTGAAAAGCGAATCCCAGTCTTTCTTGTTTTTCAATCCATGTCCTTGGAATTTTTTATTTTATTTAAAGTAAATCCAGTATTTAGATTTAGAAACCAAAGTCTCAGTATTCAATGTAAGGATGTATTATTAAAAAGAATCTAAGTCAGAGTTTGACAAACTCTCCACCATGTTGGCACCAATGTAAAGCATTCCTATGTGCACTCTAGAATGTAGCCATCTTGGATTTTCTGTGTCAATATGTTAAGCCTTTGTTAAACTCTATCTACAGTATATGTGGCTTTGGCTAATGGTTGGTATTTTTAGCAAATAAGTATTTCAGAATATAAGCAATGGATCAGTGTTTCATCTGCAAGTTTTGTTTAAGGAGATTCTGTCTTTTTATGGGGGGTTGGGTGGGATTCTCAGTTCAGCAGTTCAACTTGTGCCTTATGTTTCTTTCTCTCACAAATTACATTTGACCCGAGAAATATAAAGTGGCAAAAAGTGCCCACGAAATTGACACAAAATATTCATGATTGTGCATACGACCCATGTGTCTTAGCCATCGGAACCCCGACACTGCCAGTGTCCCTTCACAGCTTCCATAGTCAACATCCTCTGTCACGGGCCACTGAATCCATCTAGCCTTCTCCTAATTTTCTGACCCATGTCATCATAACAGAACTAGAAGGGCTAGACTGATGAATATACTATAATATTACTGTGTTAAATTCACATCATGTGCTGAGCTAGATACTGCTGCACAGCAGTGTTTGAAACAGAAAGGTCCACTGTATCTGATTTGTTTCTATCTAGAGATATTGATTGTTCTCTATGTCCTTGATATACATGAAGATCATTTATTCTGGCCAGTATTTAACCAGTTATTAAACATACAATTGGTCATGCCCTTGGCAAAGACGAAACAGAGGTTGTTGTCATGGAAACCACATTCTCATACATTGTTGTTTGCTATGCATCAGGCCATGCCTTGCAATGACCTTAAATGAATTTTTCTGTTGGGTCCACCCTCTGACAAAGACAAATAAGTGGTCTTATTTACTGAATAAAATGAATTCATGTAACAAGAATTGTGAATAATACCAGTAATAATTTGTAATAAGTTGTGCAGAAAGTGACTATCATTTCATGAAAACTATAGTTACTGCAGCTCTATGCAGTACAGCCTTAACCAGATGTAAAACTACAGTATTGAAGTGTTTGTTGTAAATAGTGTTAGTATGTCCATTCTGCATGGATACCGGTTGGGCTCAGCTATGCTGGGACCGTCTCCTAGAATCACAGTAGACCTTCTCTCTCTATTTAGACTGCCCAAGACCCAAAACAACATACAGAAATCACAAATAGATTTGTTTCTAATTGACAAATTGTGCTGTACATTGGCAGTCATCGCTGTCCATTAAATTACGCAGAATGCTAAGATAACGGCCATATCACACCATCAAAAGTTGTTGGAGGATACAAGCCCCGCTGAAGTGTACTCAACCAAAAATAGGAATCCCGCTGATTTGGAGCTTTTTTTGCCTGCAGCCAGTTGGGGCAGTGCAGTAACATAAAGAGTAAGCAAGAGGGTTATGTGTGGGAGGAGCTTTCAGAGGAAACAGCCAAAAATACACTTGTCCTAATATTAGTGTGCTTAACCTTGCTTTGCTAGATGGCTTTTGGCGGGTCTGCAGTCAGTTGTGGTGATGACAAGGTCTATATATGTGGTCCGTGAGGTGTAGAGATTACACGCTCGGCAGCTTACTCCTCCATACTTCGTTCAGTCAGCGCTCTCTGATGGAAGAGTTAAAGACCCCAGGTGTTTTCTGTCCCGTCTGTCTCTCCTACCAGCCAATGCTCCGGTGCCTTTTAACACTGACAAGAATTGTCCTTATCCAGAGCTTTCCCTCTACACAGAGACTGCAGAGATAGTGTTGCTGTGTGTAAAGGGTTCAAGGTCACTATAGTTGTATTGTATTTGGCAGCCAATTTGGACCGTTGGCTAAAGGAGGCTACTATGAACTAATGTAAGGATCTGTCACCATGTCTTTGGTCCTATAGCATCAAGGGCAGCACGGCAGTTGTTTGGACTCAAATTTGTGGTTTGGTGTATTTTACTCTTGTCCACACTTACCAGCTCACTACAGTAACTAGGATGGAATATAGTGGTACCTAAATTTTGATCACCCCTTATTCCCTTTGTAGCGTACTGTGATGAGTGTCCTACAGATTGAGTGAGGGATTGCGTGAGACAGAGCCTCATACATGTACATGTAGTCATTCTCACAGCATACGTAACAGTTCTAAGCTATAATGATGTTCAAAGCTGAAAGTGCAGACGAAGCATTGAGAAAACCAATAAATGTACTTCTTTAGAGCACAAAGTGTGCTCTTCTAACAGTGTGGGCATATTTTAGTTTGTATACATAGTGTATTTGAACCTTTTTCTAGAGTGGGTTTCCTTTATTTGCATGCTCAACTCGATTGTATGCATAAATATTTTAGACAAGCCGAAAAGTTGAATTTAAATTTAAATTTGGAGCCAGACTTGTACATTGTTTGATATGTTTCTTTTTGTAATGAATTTTTTAATTCATGAAGCATTTTTGTACATTGTATGAATATTAAAAACTGCAAATATTTGACATATAGAGTAAATACTAGATGCGCATGCATATGCATATATCCTTCACAGTATGTATGTGTAAATCTACACATATATTTTGTATTTGCATTTGCTGGCATACAGATATATGTCTTAAGCACATATATACATGCAAATATATGTATATCCATGTCCGCTGGCATGCTTTTGGTCATGTTTATCTTTCATGATCTTGTAGGTTCATTTTTGTTTTTTTATTTCTCTTTCCTCAGAAAGAAAAGCTCATACTTTTGCTACCCTTCTGTTGGCTGGCAGCATTGAGCACTTATTAAGAAGAACTACAGTTGAAGTTGTTCATGTTATCCATTGTGTGAAATAATAAATGACTTTATTGACAGCTGATGGTGGCACGTTTTTTCTTCTTTCTGGTTAAGATCTACTAACAACTGATTTGTCACAGGCACTAATAAGGCTGTGTTGTGTGTGTGTGTGTGTGTGTGTGTGTGTGTGTGTGTGTGTGTGTGTGTGTGTGTGTGTGTGTGTGTGTGTGTGTGTGTGTGTGTGTGTGTGTGTGTGTGTGTGTGTGTGTGTGCGTGTGTGTGTGCGTGTGTTGCGTGTGTGTGTGGTGTGGTGAAGTGTGTGTGGGAGTGAATGACAGGAGGGTTTGCTGCACTGCTGGTGCTGAATGTCAGATGGTTTCAGTGAATGAGTACTACTACCCCACAATGTGTTCGCTTGTTGCAGTTAAAAGGGAGGGAATCCTCTCATCAGATTATGCTACAGCCTAATACTCAGTCACGCTCACACACAGACACACACACACGCACATACCTACACACTCTTACTCGCGTACTTGTTCATTAGCCAAGCCTACACATCTAAACCCTGCCTGCATTAGCCCATCAGCGTCAGTTCTAGGTGGGCTGGGCTGCAGGCTGCTCCGTTATTGGACAGAGCTCAGTGGGAAGTGCCCAACTATTGGCTGCTGCCAAGTAGTAAAAATTCTTCTGTTACCATGGTTGCAGGGTGAGCTGCCCAAATGTGTCTCAGTGTATCTATTGGTGCTGATGAAACCGTTGGCATCACTGGTGTTGTGCTGACAAAAAAAAAGAGAAACAGAGCTGCAGTGGTGCTGCACCCAAATCACTTCCTACTGATGCCTGTAAATGAGCCGTCACAGCCCCACTCCACCTCCAGCAGACGAGAGAGGATGAGATAGATCACCAGAGCAGTGATCACCATGAAAGAGCACAGCGAAACACATCCTGCACGTAGGCTGTACTGTTCAGCCAGAGCTACACTTTAAAATGGAAAAAACAGGCTCATTAATCTGATGTGCAGTGTGTGGATTTTCTCCCCACGTTTAGTTTCATTTGTAGTTTCCTCCAGGAAACTACAAGTGCAAGGATCGCATGGAAACATATACATAAACAAAGCCATCTCTAATGAGATCAAGGATGGTGATGATCGACAGCTGCAGTGAGCACACCATAATTCCAGTAACATTATTTGATTTTGCCTGTATAAAAAAATTACGGGAAACATACACAGCATATGTATATTTGAACATGTTCCACTGCAAAAGGACAACATATTTCCACTGAGTCAGTTAGGTGAAGACCCCATGCTGGACGAAAGAAAGGATAATAGTGGAAATCATCTACATTTGAACTGTCCCATGTTTTGTCTCATTTTCCTTTTCCCTCACATGTTTGCAAAATGTTGCTAAAACTTTTCAGCTTAATATAAAAAATATTATAAAATATCATAAGCCTTATCTTTCGTCACATCTGTGGATGGCACAAATATTTCAGTACAAATATATATGTGCATGGTAAAGAAGACATATTTGCAGAACCAGATCATTTTTATGATGTTATCTGAAGACACAGCTGTAATGGAAATGCGATGATGGGGAGGGGGGGGGGGTTGTGCTCAGTGTAGGAGGAGGACGACAGGGCTTATAAATTACAGTAGACTCAACTTGAGTCTGTAGGTTCACCCTTCCCAAACTTAGTGTTTAAGTTTTTTCCTTTTATGAAACATTTTCCAAAACGTTGAGGAATTTCCCAAATCCTCTGAGGACCTGCCTTCTCCCCGGAATGCAGGATTTAGGGTTTAGGGAACCTGACAATGTGTGCATCTAAAAGAAATATGCGTGGTTCTAGTTGAACAGCCCACGCATGTAGCCCACGCATACAATGATTTTTTTTCAGCTAAAGATATACAGTATGTCAGCCGCAGGACCAATGGGCAAAATTATAGAGTGGTTGCTTGCCAATGAATTCTTCAGAATTTATTATGGAAAGGTTAGTAAGTTGGCTAGTTTACTCTCTGTAATGCTGTTGACTTGGATGGGTTGTTAAAGATAAGTATGTGTACCTTTACTTATAAAAGTAAAGAACCCCCCACACACAAAAGAAAACTGATGTTTACAGGTTGTACAGGTTGCTTTTCTCTTTAGACAAATCACAATTTGTGTTTGGTTGTTGTACAATTTGGGTGATTAACTCTGATAGATGTCTGATAGACTTTGTGGTTATGGCCAGCTTTGCCAGGACTCAAGCAAAAAGTTAATATGTATAAAATAAGCCTAAATTTCATCATGGCTTTTTTTGTGAGTTGGGACATTTGTGAAAAGGGACTCACACACCAAGACAACCCTCCAGGAACTTGATGGACAAATTGGATTGTTCAAATCAGAGTATTAGCTTGGTTTTTTGGAAGTGGCCTTAAAGTGTTCCAAAGATAGTATGTTCTTAGGTTGTTCTCCCAACTTCTGCCACTTCATCAGTGTTTTACCACTGTCACTGTTAGTCTCTTGGTAGCACATTCTAGAAGACAAAGAGACATGTTTGAGGAAAGAAAATCGGACCCTGGTGTTGCTCTTTGCTCTGCCCAATTATGTTGACAAAGCACTGTACTTCCTCTGCAATGAGCGCAGAATGTTATTATCGATGTCAACATTTATTACAAATATTCATTTAACTCTTCATAGCCCATGCTGTGACTGTGTTAAAGGTGCAGTGTGTAATATGACATCATCAAGAAAGTTCTAGAATGCAACGCTCCCTGGGTAACCCCACCCCTTTCGAATAATAACAGAAGCTACAGTGGCCTTCAAGGACAAGAACAATTCTAAATTCCAACTAATGCACCTGATGACATTCCAACTATGACGCTTTGAACATGGCAGCCATTAGGCCTTGGTCCAATGTATGGAGAATGGAGAAAGGTATGGACATACGTATATGAGACCCTTTCTAAGGGAAAAAAAAATCCCAAAAATTATTATTATAATAATGTATATAGGGGAGAACGGGGTAATCTGAGCCACTTTTTACATTTGCTCCCCTCTTAGCGAGCTAAAATGATTTAGCACTCAAATTTACACATTTCCCATTAATTCAGGATGTTTCCTAGAAATGGGCATTAGCAGAATTTTTTCAGTGAAAATATGATTTAAAAAAAAGTTGTCATGTCACTTACTTTTCCCACTCTGAAACTACCATAACAACACATATTGTAACAGTAAGAATCCTTAAAGCTAGCCACACATTCCAGAACTAATGTCGGACTAGTAAAAGAATGATGGGGTTTGGTCAATTAAGCAAAGCAAATCTTCTAAACACTTGAAAGTAACTCTGAACAAAATCAAATACCACATATTATAATTCAAAAGATTTTAATAAGATTCAAATGAAAGATAGAACCAGTTAGATTAGAACACTGTCTGGGGGTCAGAACACATGACCCTTAAGCCCAGTTCAGACCAAAGATTCGCCTTGCAACTGCTTGCGACGAGACGGTTTTAGAACGTCGCGGGGGATAAATCGCAGCAGTGTGAACTGCTCGTTGCAGCGCGTTGCAAGCCGTTGCAAGGCGTCGCAGAAGATTCAACATGTCAAATCGCAAGGTCCAGTTTTAGAACGTTTCGGCGGTCTCGTCGCAAGGAGTTGCAGTTGCAAGCAGTTGCAAGGCGAATCTTTGGTCTGAACTGGGCTTTAGAGCCAGCTAGTGTCTGGGGGTCAAAGCATAGGAAAATCAGAACCAGCGAGAACAGCCTGGGACTCAGAACACAGGAGAAGACCCAACTGGATCATAACATCAGCCTGTCATACTCTACAACTAGGCCTACTCTACATTCCAGCCCTGAAGGTTACAGGGAAAGATGAGAAGGTGCTCTTTCCGTGTGGTTGCCCCAGGTCGTCTTCCTGGTGTATTTCCTTGGCATGATGGCTTTTCTACAATGTGTATGACATTAAAATAAAACATATGTCATGTAATATTACATTAAAATATGTTTGAGGCTAAACTTAACTTGTGCCTCATGGTGGGGGAAAGTGAGACAGTGGCTCACTTTCCCCCACAGCATTTGGCTCACTTTCCCCCACCACCACAATTTGAGAAAAAACTACCTCTCTTAGCATTTCAGGCTAATCATCAGTTATCAGCATCACATGGTTTCATATGTTGGTAGTTCCTCAACACGTATGATAGAAGTGTTTCTACGTGAATACATTTGCTTTGGCACAACAGTTGATTAAGTTGACAGCAAGAACATTTACTTTTACATGCAAAATACCTATTTTGGTGAAAAAAACATGCTTACCACAGCACCGTGAGGTCCTCTCTTTCAGGGCCATGGGGAAATGAGAGGGGCTTGAAAACATATATCTCACATGACCACAAATGTTTTCCGTTGCCTAGATACAGGGGGTGGCTCACATTACCCGATGCCTCAGATTCCCCCGTTCTCCCCTATATATATATATATATATATATATAATTTATGCACTAAATTAAAATTACTTATGGATATTATAATTACTGTCTACAAAATCTGCTAGGAAATAAAACCTGGAATTCTACACATTGCAGTGTGTCTTCACCATACATGCAGGGTACAAAATAATATTGAAGCTATTTGTTTTTAATCACAAACTACAATTTTCCTCCAAGTCTTCACAATGATTAAAATGTGAGTGAAATGTTGCAATAGAGTGAGTGCCAGTTAACATACACTGACTGACTGTTTGAGGCAGGTCCAAAGCCTCACAGACCACCAACAACAGACAATGCCATACATTTTAAAAAACAGAAAGTCCTGCAGTCCAGGCCAACTAACCAGGAAGCCTGCAATGTAACCAAGCATATCCCCTCAATTTATCTATGTTGGTGTTTTCAGAGGATGACTATTGCGTGTGTTTATGAAGATGGATAGATAGAGCCAGCAACATACACCACCTCTTTCCCTCCACTCTTGACTCCACTGCACAGTGACAGCAGTGATGGGAGACTCCATCTGGTGGTGAAATGTATGACTGCGGCTCAAAAACCATCATGTCACATCCACAGGATGGAGGGGCCTCATCACTCACTGTAGTCAAAGCAATAGATATGACAGGTACACAGATGCAATTTATCCAGTTTAAGTGAAAGGGAGAGGGAATGTTTTTATGGATTTCAATGATTTAAAGTTATGAAAATATGTATCTGAACTATGACCTCAGACAGTCAAACCTACACACTCCAGTGCTTTATTCATAGCTCCACTTGAGAGATCAGTGGAGGAACTATTGTGGATTAAATGCTGGTTTTGTCTGTGTGTGGCTCAAGAGAGGAGAGAGAGAGAGAGAGAGAGAGAGAGAGAGAGAGAGAGAGAGAGAGAGAGAGAGAGAGAGAGAGAGAGAGAGAGAGAGGAGAGAGATGAGAGAGATGAGAGAGAGAGAGAGAGAGAGAAGAGAGAGAGAGAGAAAAAAACACTCGAGACATTCAACAGAATGTGTTCTGCATGGAGCCAGCCACTGTTGCCACGGTGACAGTGTGACTCATGGCAGTTTGATTTGGATTTAGAGTGGTGCCCTGTTTTTTTGTGTGTGTGATTTGTGTGTGTATGTGCATAAGAATGTGTGAAAATGTACCTACATGTATATATGTGTGAATACCTGAGTATATAGGCTTATATTAATATGCTGGTGGGATGAGAAAAAAAAGAAAAAGATAAAAGAAAGCTGAGAATTTCCTGTAGTGGGAGAGTAATTGTCTACCTCTCTCATGTGTCCTTTGTTAGCAGATTGGCTCTGCCTTAGTCTTATTAATGATGCCAACACTTAGGTAATGTGCCTTTTTGATGAGAGTGGGCCACTTAATCTCTCTATTCAGGCTCCATGTTACACACGCACACACACACACACACACACACACACACACACCTCCCCCCTCTATCCTCCTAATAAACTGTCTCCCTGTAATTTGGCAGACGAGTCTATTATATGATACAGTCATATTTTATTAATGGACCCCCGTAGCGAACACACACACCCCTTGGTGAATGAGATTATGTGACGCACAGGGAGCATGTCTCTGTGTTAAAAAATGATTTCAACTCCTCGGTTAGTTTAAAAAAAAATCTGCAGCGTTTGTCTGCTGTGTTGTTCGCATCGGACTGCAAAGCAGAACCACCGGCATTTCAGTTGAAGTTGGCACTGTTCCTACACACTCTATTACACTTCCATCAGCACAGTGATAGCATGGGGCAGTGCAGCTTCAAAAAGGCAGCAAACAGCAAAATAAAAGACAACATTCAATTATAGAGTTAAACAGTTCGGGGAAATAATCGTCTTGCCTCTGTCGCTCTCTCTGTCTCTCTTTTTCTTCCTCAGTGTTGTACAGATAATTCATCCCATATGTTTCAGCAGTGCCAGGCATTTCAAGCTCTGTAGTGAAGTACACTCCTCCAAAACTAATTTGCTATATGCTATTTTCTCAGACAACTTCAATGATAATACCCAACAGTGTTGTTTTCTCATTTTGACAAACATATTATGAAGTGTCTTTACTTTTCTATCTGGCCAATATAATCCATCAATGATTTTTTTTGTAGATACACTTATGGTCTGCAGCCATGCTAGCAGCTCTGTTGAATTAGACTGAGGTAGAATGGTGCTTTGAACTAAAATGCTCCCTTTCTCAAAATGACAATGCTAATGACACAATGACAATGTTTACTACATTCACCGTCTTATGTTTGCATGTCCCAATGCTGGCATTTGCTAATTTGCACTAAACACACAGTACAGCTGAGGTGGATGGGAATGTCATTACTTTTACAGGCATTTGGTCATAAACCAAAGTATCAGAGGAATAAAAAATGTCACCTGATTATGGCATGATAGCTAAAAAGTCAGGATGAAAGAGGATTCATCAAGAGCAAATACACTCAGTAGATTTCTGAAATTAGCATATTCATATAATCTTTCTCCCTCAGTGAGAGCAGATATGTATGCCATTAAGCCATATTTCAGTATAGTGTACTTAACTAGTTTGCTGGAAATCCTCTATTACAGTTGACAAATCATTATTCAATATGAATTTACTATCATGATCCAGTCCAATGTAATAT
>CM047507.1:16344519-16432019 GCA_026122265.1 Ammodytes dubius
GCCAGTATAGACAAACACACATTTATATTTAATACATTTTCTGCAACCAGAACAGGGAGAAATTATTGGAAGTAACAGGTCATTATTTCAATCACAAAATGGATTTTTCACCTTGAGCAGCCGAGCATGTCACAGTTGCTAACATATATTGTCAGAAACAACCAAGCTCTTATGTTTATGGTGCTCTACAGACCTGAAGTGAGTGTGTGTGTGTGTGTGTGTGTGTGTGTGTGTGTGTGTGTGTGTGTGTGTGTGTGTGTGTGTGTGTGTGTGTGTGTGTGTGTGTGTGTGTGTGTGTGTGTGTGTGTGTGTGTGTGTGTGTGTGTGTGTGTGTGTGTGTGTGTGTGTGTGTGTGTGTGTGTGTGTGTGTGTGTGTGTGTGTGTGTGTGTGTGCGAGTTTGTGTCATGAAGAGTTGGTTTGGCCGGGTGCCATGCAGCTGGAAGCCATCATAGAACCAATTACTTTCTGTCTTTTGCTCTCCTTCGCTTTGCCTCTTTCTTCCCTTCTCTCTTTCTCTCATTCTCTCCATCTCTCTCTCTCTCTCGCTCTCTCTCTCTTCTGCTCCCATTTTCTCTGTCTGTCTGATTTTAATTCTGTGTCTTTGAGCGCCAAGAGTTAGTTTCACAGTTAACCCCTTCATTTTGCACTCACTCACATTTTCCTTGCACCAAGTGATATAATGCATCACCACCGTACTTTCTTCCTCCTCCATACCTTTACCCAGATCATCTCCAATCACTTCTTTAATTCCAACTAATTCACCTTCCTGACGACCCTCTTAAAATTGGGCATTTTCTCTGGTCATGTCTTCTCCTCATCTTGCATATCATCTTGGCTTATTGATTCAGATGTGAGAGATGTTTGTAAGTCTGAATGTCCTGCCAACATACAGACCATCTACAGTCACATGTTTGAGCTGCAGCCCATATAATGAGTAAAGGGCGGCAGGAGTGTAAACATGATTACTGATCATGTACTGAATGAATATGTCACTAGAGAGAACAAGAAGAGAAGAGAGAGAGAGAGAGAGAGAGAGAGAGAGAGAGAGAGAAGGAGAGAGAGAGAGAGGGAGAGGGAGAGAGGGCAGTGAAGGATGGAGGAAGTGGGCAAGTAACAGTGTAAACAAATGAGGAGTGTAATGAGGATGAAGCACTGCTGTGAACAAGTGAGCCTTTGTCTTCACACATAGCCTACCTGCTCTCTCTCTCTACTCTTGCTGTGTCACATACACACACATGCACACACACACACGCACACACACACACACACACACACACACACACACACACACGCACACACACACACACACACACACACACACACACACACACACACACACACACACACACACACACACACACACACCACACACACACACACACACACACACACACACACACACACACACACACACACACACGGCTTAATAATGTTGTGGGAAGTGCAGTTTATTGAAAAGTATGGAGGGATACAGAATCTAGCACTTATTAAAAGAGAATGAATAAGACAGTTAATGATGTTTTTGAAGTTGCATTGCCAACGGGGAGTTTTCTCTCAACGTGCACTAACTGACCATCAATTTCCCAAAACAAATAGGGGAAATTGTTTACAAAAAAAAAACAAGTAAGACTAGATTTCCTGGTACAAAGTCAACATTTTATTCCACCAGCTCCTCTTGCTACATGTCTAAGATTTACTAACTGAAATCTAACTACAGGTTTGTAATTTGACCAACTATAGTATCTTCAATAGGTGATAACTTAGGGGATCATATCCATGGCTAGGTATGCTTTCACTCATTTACTACAAATCATATATGCTTAAACATTACAGTACACAATTTATCATCACACTGTTGAAACCTGCTTTAGTTGTGTCTTACTGTATTTTGTTTTGTCAATATTACATTATTTTGCATGGTTATGCTGTTAAGGCGTGGGCTGATTTGAAAATAATACACTGCATTATCTCAGATTGCTAATGTCACTGACAAAAATTTTACAATAAAGTGTGAGAGTGAGCAAACACTAATAATTTGAAATCAAAGGCTGCCTCTTAAGGTAGGAGAAATATATTGAATTGTCTTAAATTGTCTTTGTACAGGAGTATTTATTTGGAAATAGTCAGTATAAATATAAAGCGTATGTTAATTGAAGCTAAAATATGCAAAAACACTGGTATGGTCCTTTTAATTAATGTACCAGGCTCTAAAAATGCTCAATTATCTGTCTGACTGCTTGACATCATTTATCAATATCTGAGAATGACTGTCCTTTTAGTATCCTGTCAAATCTTTGTAAAAACATTCAAAAATACAACATATTAGAATTCAAATGTATCAGATTTGGCATTATTGTATAGCTTACATGAAAACTGGGCTACAGATATGGATTTTCATTTACTTGAACAAGCTGCCAAACTCCAGTGACGCTATCTGTCAGTTTATTGAAAGTCCATATGTTAGATGTTTAATCTTATATCTTTGCTCTGTAATTAAAAGTGACACATAAAGCAGATAGTGAGTACAGTAGAGGCACTCACTGGTTGTGTTATTACATATTGATGACATCTGACATGGTATAAGTATAAAATTAAAATTAAAAATAATTCAGATGATTAGGGTTTTGCTTTAGACATGTTATAACTGTCCCTGACACATAAGTATGGATTCAAAAAAACATTGTTTTTTTACTTGGTGATAGTTGTTTTACAGAATGAAAAAACTGTGTGTTCTATTCAAAAAGATTTGGAATTACAATGACAACAAGAATAAGGTGTAACAGACATCACCTCCATTGTCAGTGTGTTATACACATTTTTCTCTTGAATTCCTGAGGAGGAAAGAAACACAGATATTTGACCATTTTTGGTTTCTTTACAAAGAACAAAAATGCTGAGAATTTGCAGGAAGGATTGCTGCCCCATACACACACACACACACACACACACACACACACACACACACACACACACACACACACACACACACACACACACACACACACACATGACACAGTATTTCATGGCAATTCTGTTTTTGCTAAAGTCTAAAAGATGTAATGATTTTAGAATAGTATGAATAACAAATATATAAAACGATGTGTCGTACACACACTTTTACTAACCAGTGGTTAGAAGTGTCCCTGCAGTATTGTGTTGTTATCCTGTGACTGTATAGGTTTCCTCACCTGCCCCTATGACATTAAAGAGTAACCTAGGTTGAAAAACAATGCTTAACTTCCCTCTCTAATCAAATGTTTCAAGTCTTTTGCCCCCCTAAACTTAACACACCCATCAGTTGTTAGGTGTGGTCAGGAGTGTGATCTGTTATAGCCTAACTACACCCAGCAGTGATGTCACAGTGTACGGAGACACCTAAAGTACAATTCAGCAATGAAGCCAGGTCAGAGGTTGATACCTGTGGAGGTCAGCAGAAACATTATTTACACATGTGAATTTGAATGTGGATGATTGATACACAGCATGGCTATCAGCATCCAGCATCCTAATCAAATGTTTCTATAGTCTGAAAAGATACAAACATTTTGAGAATTCTTCCCGACAAATGAAAGTGACAGCACATTAGCAAGCTAGAGAAACATATCAGAAGACCTTCGTGCAAAGAATGTCTTGCTGTGCTGAAAGAGGCCGCTCATTCTGAAAAAGGGGCAAATAGTAACAAGTAAACACACACACACACACACACACACACACACACCCCACACAACACTCACACACACACACACACACACACACACACACACAGATGGAGATGTGGCCGGGCGTAGGGCCATATGCTCCAAGAGAAGGAAACTCACATTCTTGTGATGGGGAGTCATCAAGTATCAGGTTCCATAGACTCTGGCAGAGGCTGGAGAGCCCCCTCACCACCCACCACCCCATCAGAAAGACACACACACACACACACACACACAAACACACACACACACACACACACACACACACACACACACACACACACACACACACACACACACACACACACACACACACACACACACACACACACACACACACACACACACACACACAACACACACACACACACACACACACACACACACACACACACACACACACACACACACACACACACACACACACACACAAACACACACGCACACACACGCACACACACACACAAACAAACACATGCATAGGGCATACTTTACAGCCATGTCCTTGTTTTGTGCGTGCATGAGTGTGCGCTGGCTGCATGAGAACACATAATTGCTGTCTTTTCTAATCTTGTCTGATCTGCATCTGTAGAAGCAATGGCAGAATTGTTTCATCCTGTTGGCAGCTTGGTCTGATTAGTTTTATTTTGAGAACAGTTTGTGTATCAGAGACGAAAATGAGAACCTCCACAGTCTGTCTGTGAAGACACTGCGTAAAGCTGTATGGATACAAGTTTGCTGTATGCTGGTTTGATCATGTGTGAGGCTCCAAAGGTTCCAACTGTAATCACAGAGGAGAGGAGAGAAATAAATACTCAGCTGATGTGTGATATCTTATGGTTCCACTAGATGTCACTCTCAACCTACTTGAGATTAAGTAACCCAGGTCAAAACTCAGATGTTTCCCAAATCTCCGAGTTGTTTTAAAATGTTGCATTAAAGGTGAAGTAAGCGGTTTATTTATGTTAATATAAGTGTAAAATCGCTCTTTATTCATACAGTGATCACTTACATAATGTGCACGTTTCATAAAGCCGATCTCTCAGTCAGCTGCTTTGCATGTAATCGGCAAATACGTTTATTGGAGTATCCCGAAATTTTTATCCAATCAGAAAAAAGATCGCTACAAACCGACACTCGACTCACTCATATATAGTATATACACTCCATGGTCTCACTGCCGGTGCACGCCAGAGCAACAGATGGGTGAATGTGTATGCGCCTACAATGGCGGAGCAGGTAAAAATCCTTCCCAATGTCTGTTTTGATGGTTTTTATCATGTTTTATCACACTTATGGATCTGAGATGATGATAGATAACTTGCTGCTTGACCGCAGTGCATTAATGTGGTGACATAGGGACGAGTGAGGGGACTGCTAACTGCAGTAACTGACAGGAAGTTAGCTAAAAGAACCATTCCGCTTACAGCACCTTTAATTTGCAATAACGTATCTGAAATCACAATGTTTGCATTACATTCATACATTTACACAAGCCCTGACATGATTACATGGCAAATACACAACAACTACGTAAAGCTATTTGATTCATGCCGGTAACACTTTCTATGAAGGTCACAAGACACACTTTATAAAACACAATATAAATGTTTAATCATGCATGACAACTTATAACACGTTTTATAAAGTATTATAAGTGGTGGACATAACATAAGTTAAGCATTCATACTGCTTTATACCCCAAAGTGACATAAGAGTTTGAAAGGAAAATGGGATTCCTGGGTTGCACATTATTAACTAACTAACTATCTAACTCAATTATAAGGCATTATGAGCAGTATTTTGAGGCTTTAAGTAAGGTGTAAGACAAGAAAAATGACATTGAATATCAAAGCCATGTGTTTATTCTCCTGAACAAAATGTAACATTTGGCCAATGCACTTCATTCAAGAACATGAAGACTAGGCTATGTTTTGGTAACACTTTAGTTTGATAGTCCACTGTTGACACTCAACACGCCATCAGTATAACTTGAACTTGAATACATGTTACTTATCAGTTGAGATAGTTCTGTTGAATATCAACTCATTCACTGTTGACATGCAACTGCGTATCTACTGATAGCTTGTTGAGTGTCAACAGTGGACTGTCAAACCAAAGTGTTACCTATGTTTTCAACCTAGCCTTTGGCTATTCTGGATAAGCCTTTACATGTGGTTTTCTTTCAAATATCTTACATAAAGTCTGTCATGTAACACAGGTTATGGGTTATTGCAACTTTTCAAAAGGGACTATGTTAAAATATTACATAAATGTTTCGTTGTTGCTCTAGTCTATGGCAATTATTATAAGAAATAGCATTTGATTTATGACGGAATAGTGACTTAAAGAAACTCTGATTTTGTTTATCAGGTCATGTTTTTTGTGAGCGGAGGAGTTCAGAGAAAATTTCCCAAGTATCCGGACGAGATGGACTGAGTTACGTAACTCCAGGGCACTAATCCACCCCCATACCATCACAAACGCTGGCTTTTCAACTTTGTATTGGTAACAATCTGGATGGTCCTTTTCCTCTGGAGCCCGGGGAACACAACCTCCATGACTTACAAAAACTATTTGAAATATAGACTCGTCAGAGCACAGCACACTGTTCCACTTTGCATGGTAAAGTCTTATCTTGCATTTGTGGATGTAACGAACTGTGTTTACCGTCAATGGTTTTCTGAAGTGTTCCATGGACCATGTAGTAATATTCATTGTGTCACCAGAGTTCATGGACATTTAATTTGAATTTTGGACCTTGCCCCTTAAGTCCAGATATTTCTCTGGAATCCTTAAATGTTTTATTTATATGTTTTATTATTATTGTGAATTGTAGATGGGGAAATCCTTAAATTATTTGCAAAAATGTTGTGTTTAAACTGTTGGGACTGTTTTCGTCTGCAGTTCTTCACAAAGTAATGAGCCTTATCCCATTATTGCTTGTGAAGACTGAACCTTTACGGGATGCCCCTTTACATTCATTCATGATAATATCACCTTTTACCAGTTAACATGTTCATGTCCTGAATAGGGTTTATCTTTAACATTCTACAGCTTTCCCAATCTTTTAATGCCACTGTCCCAACCTTTTAGAACTGTGTTGCTGGCATCAGATTCAGAAAAAGCATATATTTTGAGATAATAGATAGTGTAAACATAAAAGATATTGCCTTTGTATTGTTTTCAACTTAATTGTATATTAAAAAAGGTTAACAAATGATCACATTCTGTTTTATATACGTTTTACATAACGTCCCAACTTCTTCGGAATTGGAGTTGTAATACAAACACTGATGTCACTTTGACATTCATATAAAGCATTATATGAATGCTGAACTTATAATACGTTATGTCCACCACTTATAGTACTTTATGAAACTTGTTATAAGTTGTCAAGCATGATCATAAACATATAATGTGTTTTATAAAGCCTTATACATGCATTCTAATGTCTTATAATGCATTATTTAGGTGACGTTCATATAAATGGTGACCATATTTTCGTGTCTGTTATGGCCACAGGCAACACAGGTGCAGGAAGACATGTGCAATAAATCAGTTAAACTAGAACCTGAAAGGCAGTGGCGTTTCTAGGTTATTATGGGGTAGCCAAGGTGGGACACAGACCTACAGTAGAGTGGGGTGGCCATCGCAAACCTGAACGAATGGCATGTGCTATGCTTTATAATCAATTAGATTGTTTGTGTTTTTTAACATATAATCATGACAGCTGCCATTGATGAGCTTCGCTGTTAGACGAACAGTTCACTTTTCATTTTGAGATGCTAAAAGGTCACCTTATTCAGTCTCAATTTGAATGTTTTGATGTTTGTATTTTCCAGTCTTTGTGAAGACTCAGAGAGCCGACTGTTTAAACAGCATAAACTAGGAACAACATTTACATGACGTAATACAAGTAGAACTATTAAGGTGCCAACACACTGCACCACGCGGCGCGGCGGTTGGCCGCGCGAATCGCAGGATCCGCACCGCCTGATAATTTTGGCTCATTTGGCTCATTTGTGTCCGCCGCCGGCCGCCGCCCGCCGCCCGCCGCCCGCCGCCCGATGACTCATTGAATGTTCACGTGGTCCCGAAGTGAGTGACGTCGGGAGGAGCTCAACGCTGATTGGCTATCGCGGCGCGGCCGGCGGCGAAAAGTTCAATATTTTCAACTTCTGCGGCGGCCGCGCCGCGCCGCCCCATTCGCGCCGCCCCTGGCCGCGCCGCGTGAACCACTCACCGCCGGCCGCCGATTCGCGCGGCGGCGCTCGAAATACATTGACTTTCTATGTAAACCCGCCGCGCGGCGATGTGCAGTGTGTTGGCACCTTTATGGTTGATGTTGATTTTCACAAATACAAGAATATCTACTTTATTTAATGACGTATTTTGCAATCATCCAACACTGTTTCACCTACCTAGCATATCAACAGATCTGTTGAAAAAGGTCATGTCCCTGTACAATGATGTTTGATAACTCAAACTATTTCCGGGATGTGTCTTATCAGGGGAATAATCTGGTTACAAATGGACAAACCCTGTTGTTGTTGTTTAGTGTTAGGTAACCCGCAGCATCACATTTATGTAAGATGATGGGCACATGCATCCAAAAGGAGCCCAAAAAGAACCAATCTGACTTACTCTGACCCATTTACACCAGTGTTTATTTAGCTTTCACAGTTACCTAACCCAAAGGTGAAGCTAGAAAGTTCAATGTTGGGGCGCCGTTTAAAAATAATAATTTTTAACAACAAAAACAAGGCAACATAGATACATACAAATGAAAGTTTAACAGGAAAAAAAATTTGCAAGTGAGATTTATAAATATCACCTCAAAAACATAACCAGCTGCTTAGCGAGAACAACTCTCAAAAACAATCCATGGAAAAATATCTGTTTTGATTGGTCTGGACTCGCATTTCATTCGTCTTTTAATGAGACAAACATAAATGTTGTACATCTCATTCTGGCCCGCACTCTCTTTTTCGGGCTAATCCTTTTCCTCCTCCAGCGATGACTAGATGTCTGCAGCAGCAATCAATGCTGCTCATCAGCTTCGTAACCGTACAGTAATTGTATTTAACGACTAAATAAACGCTAAAGGAAAAAACACGCCCTCATGTGCTCGCATTATCCCCCTGTAAGAGTGTGTGTGTGTGTGTGTGTGTGTGTGTGTGTGTGTGTGTGTGTGTGTGTGTGTGTGTGTGTGTGTGTGTGTGTGTGTGTGTGTGTGTCTGCTGTTTATGATTATGTAATATGACATATGTTGATGATAGTTTAGTGAAACAGAATAAACATTATCTTCAAATTCCACAGCCACCCTGAGAAAACACACACATCAGTGGAAGGTTACTACATTGACACAAGTATTTAACCCACAATTTTGAGGTACTGGTGCTTTACTTGAGTATTTCAATGTTATGCTAGTTTATACTTCTATTCCTGTACAAGCTAACAAAGCAGTATCTAGTTTGGGCTCCATGTTACATTACTGAGTTGTTGTACTACTTCTCACACAGTCTACTTTAACAGTTTGGGTAAATAAGCTAGGGATCTGAATACTTCTTTGAACATTGCTGAAAGAAATCTTGAACATCACTGTACTCGTGTAATGCCGTACAAAAGTATGTTTGATTGCTGCTGTGAAAGACAGGGAAGGGGAAATATTAGTCCCGCAGTGCTTCTCTCTGATTATGAAACCGTGAGGACACACCAAATCTCCCACGGCAGGACCAGCAGCATTGCACCGCTCTCTGAGAATTTGACATGTTAAGCTCTGACCTCTCCCAACTACACTATGGCCTACACGTGTGTACAGAAGAAGAATTAACATCAGTTTAAATGAATGACCCATGACACGCTCATGTTATACTTACGATACGTGTTTGAGGATTATAACAACGTCCATCATGTCAGTCACTGTAAACACTTCAACAGTGGCTCCATTCATCTTCCACACACAATACCAGAATAAAACCAAACTGATTCCCTGTACTGTTAGTTGTTGAGTTGAGGACAGTAACAAAGGATGGATGTTAAGTTTAGCAGGGTCCGGATTCTTGGACTTTATCCCTAAGTTGCATAGAGACCACTACCCTAGTGTTCACATCTGTGGAGTACTGGGAGTTTATAGTATCCCACGCTCTTCTTTTAACACACTTTTAGCTGTTTATTTAGGAGAGTTTTGGACTGAAATTCCAATTTTGATTTTGTTTCTTCTAAGGGGCGTGTCCAGTTCTGCTGACTCGCCGGGAGTCCCAGGTATTTAAACATTGTGGTTGTTCACCCAAAAATAGCAACCTCTGTCCACAAGGTGCGGCAGTTACTTTCACCAACAAAAGGATGTATGTGAAGGTAAAGGAATGACTAATGACATGCTCATGTAATACTTATGTCATAAGTGTGAGCATTGTGTCCAGCCGTACAAAGCCCATAAACTGAATGTCACTGCAAACAATAATGATAATGGATTGGATTTATATAGCGCTTTTCAAGGCACTCAAAGACGCTTTACAGGGTTCCAGGTTCCATTCATTCACACACAGTCATACTGGTGGTGGTAAACTACCATAGTAGCCACAGCTGCCCTGGGGCAGACTGACGGAAGCGTGGCTGCCATTCAGCGCCTAAGGCCCCTCCGACCACCACCTCAAACATACAGCAGTCATACACATTCACACGAGGCAAGGTGGGTGAAGTGTCTTGCCCAAGGACACAACAACCATGACACAGGTGGCAGAGCGGGGATTGAACCGCCAACCCTTGGATCATTGGCCAACCCGCTTAGTCGCTCAGTAGCTCTTATTATTTATTTATATCTTATGTTTGAGATTAATACAAGTTCAAATGGCATTTATTTAACAAATGAAAAAGTCTCTGTCTCATTTTTCTTCATCAACACATGCTAATGGGCCTATTTCACATTGTGGAAGAAGTTTTTTGTTGAAGAAAACTTCACTATAGTCCAAAATTAAAACAAATCTTTACTTAGTTTCAAAAGACAATACAGATGATTATGGTCAGCATTCATGCATGGAGAGAAGACCAGAGCATCCTACTCAGAGCAATGCCAGGGTCTTGTCTGAGTTGTATACACAAAATGAGCTGCTTTATACAGAATGGTTGACATGGTCAGATACGTAGAATAACAATGGAACAATCAAGTTTGGTTCTTGATGACATCGATGCCAATCTGAATCTGGGAGCTTCCAGGATGGATAGGATGTCAGCCCAATCGGACTGTTTTAATTACAATAGAAATTCCAGACAGGATACATCAGTAGTTAAGATGGGAGGAAATACACTTCATACAATGATCAAATAATGAATGTAGTGACAAGAGTAGAATTAAACTAATCAATATAAAATTGGCTTCCACAACAGCATACATTTTGATTTAACAAAGTAGGAAAAGCTTAGGTGATCCTTACAACAGTGGCTGCATTGATCTAGCTCACACAATACCGGGACCCTACAACTAATCTAGTAGAGGACCGTTTCCAAGGATGGATCTAAACTTCTGCAGGGTCAGGATTAGTGGACTTGATATCTCAGCTGCGTAGAGGTATGTTCACATCTGTGGAGTTCTGGCAGTTGCTAGTTTAATAATTCTTCTGAAATGCTTTTAGCTGTTTATTTAGGAAGGTTGAATATTCTAATTTTGATGACATTCAGTTCTTCTTTCTTATGACTTTAAATGTAACAAATGTGAGTCCATTGGGCTTCCTCAGTAATGCTGTCTGGTTGAGAGTACCAGGCATTTAATCATTGATGTTATTCACCCCCAAGATGGAGACCTCTGTCCACAATACTGCTACAACTACTTTCACTATTAACTATTCTAGCTGAGTGTTTAACATAGGGCTGGGTATCGTCAAGGACTTCGCGATACGATACGTATCACGATACACTGGTCACGATACGATATATCACGATATATTGCGTATCTTGATATATCACGATATATTGCGATATTCCATAAACAAGTTGCCTTGTCAAACATAACAGCACAATATATTGATAATTGCACAGACAAATGAAGTCAAAACTATTTAATTCATGACTTCCTTTACTATTTTCTTCCTTTTTTTTTTGGTTTTGGCAAATGATCAAACACTGCTGCAGCTGCCATAACATCAAAATAACAAATCCAATTCACTCTTGTACTAACTGTACAGGACACACTGAAAATGAAAACACATCAGTGTGCTTTTCTGACACAGTGAATCTTAAGTATTCTTATAAACAAAATTGATCTAACTTCAATAGTCAGTATCCTAGAGGCTCAGGCCTGACAGCAGACATGGGTTTGAATCTGACCCGTGGTTGTTCTCTGCATTTCATTCCCTCTCTGCCCCACTTCATATATGTCTCTCTGCTCTGTCAATAAAGCCCTGAAAAAAAATATAAAATAAATAAATAAATAAAATCATAAAAAAATTAATTAAAAAAATATCGCAAACTAAGTATCGCGATATATCGATATTTCGATATTTTGACACAGCCCTAGTTTAACACTGAATCAGTGATGATGACACACCAAATCTAGCATGACATGACAGGAGCATTGCACCAACCTCTGAAAGCTGTTCTGACCTCTACCAGCTAGACTGTGGTCCAAACCTGTGAGTAGGAGCTGATGTGCAGGCATCATACTGTAAATGCAGAGCATTTTACTGTACGCAGTGCACTGTCTATTGTTTTGTTTTCAAGCATGAAGCAAGGTTAATGACCCATAGCCCACAGGAAATGGCATCAAGAGCACGATTTACGTTGTATCACATGCTAAAACAGTGAACTTTTAGTTCCAGTAACTTCTTCCTCTTTTTCGAACCCCACTATGGTATTCTACACACTGTTATGTAAAACAGAAGGAAGAAGTACATCTTACGAACGTTAAGCATTTACAGTCAACACTTTCAATATTTTCCTTTTTTCAAACACGTTTTTAGCCCGAACATTTATTTACATACAGACCTGATGTGTTAAATGGGAGAAGTCAAGTTACTCAAAAGTAAATCCCAAAGGGGGCGATGTGTCTGTTTGTATTTGTGTCTTGGTGTGTGTTGTTTTTTGACACTAGTTACTCTAGTTTGCTTCTGTTCCTGGTTCCTACAGTTCGAAGTGTTTCTTTTTCAATCCTTGACTTATCTAGCTGCCTGCACTGACCTTCCCATACCTGCCAGTAAGAAAGAAAAAAAATCTTCAATAGTCAATAACAGATCTGTCTGTGTTTGGGTCCTCCTACCTGTTCCTCACAATGTTACAGCACAGCACCCTCATCCCGAAGAGCTGACTTTGACACGGATAGATCAGAAAATGCAACATTTCACATTCCACAGCAAAGTAGATAGGTGACCTGACCTTGGCTTCACATATTTTTTCACTGTGAATGTGGGAGGTGTTTGAAGTGTGTTTCAAGAGAGACTTGGATGAGGCAAGGAGTATCACTGTGAGAGTGCTACTGATTTATTTTGAGATTGTGGGAGAGGAAAACAAGAGGTGGGGTTTTCTCTGTGGTCTGTTGCTATAAAAGCCAGCGCTGGAAGTCTAGGTGGCACAGCTCAAGAGAAGCTGGCAGCTCATGCAGCCTGTGCCTATTCTGGGACATATGACTGGATCACACTGCAAAAAGGTAGGAACTCTTGCACTTGTTTATTAGGTCCCTAAGTCCAGTAGGACAGAAAGAAAGTGACTAAACTTGAATTAATGTGAGCCATGTGTAATCAAGTGGACCAATATTTAAATAATAGTATCCCTTCATCTGAGAGCATTGATTTTGATGGATGATTAATTAGAAGTTAAAAAAAAAGTTATAATAATTGCTGCAATATACAATGTAAAGAAGTGTATTGTTATCTTGACACTGAATTTAAATGTAAATTTTCTGTCACTGTATGTAATAAATCATATATTTATTATTTCACTTAAGTTTCACTTGCAAGAAAATATGCAGAAACTCAAGCAATATAACATGATTTCCAATTGAATTAAATTATTTCTTATTTATTTACATTTAATTGTGAAATATTTTAGTCAGTTTCTTATCACTTGTAACAAGCACTGATGAACTGTATGTGTTGCTGAGTGATGTATTTTCTCATTTTCTCTTAGGATATATTGTAATTCAATTCCTTAATTTAATTTAAGGAGCTCCAGCCCCTGATGGCGCTAACTGACCTGCCGTCTAAGCATGAAAACTCCCAGGAGGATGGGAAGGAGCCTGTGCCCCCAGGACACACCAACCAGCGGAGGGCCAGGGCGTGCTTCCTCAAGGGAGTCTCCTACTTCTCCGGAGACATGGAGGTGTTTGGTAAATGGATGGAAAGTAAGTCACCACTTAAAGCAGTACTTAAAGCAGCTAGACATTTTTTTTTTTAAGAATGTTTCATTATGAGTAATAACTTGTTGACATCTCACAGTGCTTTTTGGCTCATACTGAACCCCTTCCACTACTCTTTGTGGTTAGACAGATTATGAGAGTGTGTAACAGGCATGTTCTGAAAGGTAGTGTATGATATATTTATGCCACTGACAGATGTCAAACCGTGGCCCTTACTACGGTAAACTTAAGAAGAATGAAAAGTTTTTTTATTTATTTATTTTTTTATTGCAAGAGACAAAAGACAGAAATTTGATCAGAACATTAGACAGAGTCATCAGGATCAGGAATGCTGAGTCAACATTAGTATTACTGAGTCAACATTAGTATTATTGTTGCTGCTGGCCCCCCCCGGCCGGGCCCAGCAGCAGACCCGGGTTCGCTTCCCCCCGCGGTCTTCTCTGCATGTCACTCCCCTCTCTGCCTCATTTCACCTCTGTCTCTCTGCACTATCAATAAAGCATAAAAATGCCAAAGGATATCTTAAAAAAAAACACACTCCTATATGTTCTCTCTCTCTCTCTCTCCTCCTCCAGAACAGTTCATCTTGCTGCAGTTGCTGGATTGGGTTTTGCGAGGAGCTGCTCAGGTGATGTTCGTAAACAACCCTCTAAGTGGCCTCATCATTTTTGCTGGTCTGATCCTGCAAAACTACTGGTGGGCCCTCAATGGCTTTGTGGGCACACTCTTTGCCACCATTTCTGCCCTGATTCTGCAACAGAACAGGTTTGTACACTCAATATAAATGTATTTAATATATATAAAAAATTAAATATGTATCACTGTATACGGGGAAACACTCATTTACAGTCCATACATCATACCTTATTGGCACTGTGTGTCGTCAATCAATCAAACTTACATTAAATCCCCAATATCCCCAACATATGTTTCAACTCGTTATCAATCAGATCAACTGTAGGCATGCATAATTATGGAGAGTGCAGAAACGTAATGAAAAAATGTAACCAGAACTGGATGTTAATTTCCTTTTGGCGGGATACAGAGAAATGGTTTTGTAACACGGTTTTACAATGTTTTGCACAGGAAAACCTTTATTCATGCACTTATTTAAAACTCTTTTCCCAGGGGTGCAATAGCTGCAGGTCTGTACGGTTACAATGGCATCCTGGTGGGTCTGCTGATGGCTGTGTTCTCCAATGCAGGAGACTGGTACTGGTGGCTCCTGCTACCTAACATTTTCATGTCCATGATGTGGTAAGCACCTACATACACCATTTAAAAAAATAAAATAAAGCAGGTCAATTATCGCTATCACGCTACGTAATATTTTGAAAGTAATGAGTGTACTGGCATATGGTGGTAAATACATATAAGTCATGACTTTAAAGAAAGTGGTGAAATTACTTAGCATTTCTATAGAAATTTCTAGAAAACAGATTCTAAACAGTTAGGTAACTCGGGTAATCTTCAAGTTATCTTCCACTACGTCAATCTGCCCTGACTGATGCCCTGTGACGACAGTCAATCTACAAACAGGAGTTTGAGAGAAAGTTCCGGATGAAATGAGTGGGCAGAGTCTGAGGGTTTCTTTACCCTTCGTACCTACAAAACAGAGATGATCAGTTTCAATATAAGCTTAGTGCTGGTCATAATATTGTCATGGGATACCTACCAAGCTGCTGGCACACTCAACATTTCTGTTCATTTTGATAAATAGGGGAGAACGGGGTAATTTGTCACATGGGTTGGATGTCACATTCGTTATATCTCGCCACCAGAGCGCGCTAGCTCTGAAATGTTGATATAAAAAAGGTCCAGAATTGGGATCAGAGGTCACATACATAGACTTCCTTGGAGGAAGACAGCTGCATTTCAGGTGAGAGGATGTTTTGTGTTTTTCATGTCAAATTCAAAATATTTTGCTTCTCAGTATTTTTCTTCTAGGCTTTTACACAATGGGTTTATAACAAAACACTTGTTACCCTCAGAAAGTGTGAAGGGTAAGCTATAGTTTAGATTGTTGTTAGCAAGCTAATTAGTTGTCAGATGGTTGTTGGCCTTGATGCTAGCAAGAAATTCAGGTTGGGGTTGGTCGTCAAATTTTTTGGGGGGTTGGTTGTCACATGTTATCTCAAGGCTGCAGCCAGAAAAGGAACCCAATAACGAAAGAAATTGTCAAGCTGTATCCTCACTGACACCCCAGAGAAGGAAAGAATAGAGCAGGAATAGGCAGCTAGCAAGCAAAAGAAAAAAGGGCAACAAAATCAAAACAACCCAGTGCATCCCAAACTAGACCAGCTGCCAAGGCTACAGTAAGTTATGTAGGCCTATTTGTCAACTTGACAATGCAATTAAACTTTCAAATTTGGTTCTGCCTCATTGCCTTCTTTTTAAGATTTTTCCCATTAAGATAACATTGTGACAAACAACCCCATAGTGTGTGACAACCGACCCCTTGATGGGGTTGGTTGTCACAATGTGTCAGAGTGTCTTTGATGGTAAATTACTTCTTCATTACAATAAGTTGGAAAAAAAGAGAGACACACATTTCAAGCCAAGCTTCAATGTAATGTAGGAATGGCTATTGACAGATGTTTTGGTGATGAGCAATTCTCACTAGAGTAAAAAGTGTGCCTACTTACCCCGTTCTCCCCTATATTTAAATTATGTTGTAAACTAAATGTGGATTGAATCGATTACCAGTGATGTTATATCCATGTCTTTCAGCCCGATTGTGTCCAGTGCTCTGGGATCTATCAACAGTCGTTGGGATCTGCCAGTGTTCACCTTACCCTTTAACATCCTGGTGTGTCTCCACATGGTCGCCACCGGCCACTACAACAACCACTTCTCCCAAGTCCTCATTCAGCCTCGCTCAGAGCTGCCCAACATCACCTGGGCTGAAATCGATGTAGCCAAGGTCAGTAAAGGGCCAGGGTTCTTTGTATGTACTGTACATTACCTCTATTTACATGTCTCTCTGTGGCGCAGGCAATCTGTAGATGCTGTGCACCGATGACATTCCAACATTATGCAATTTACACGTGAAAGATTCCTGAGATTTTTCAATGTCAGGTCAAACAATAGCTCATCACAACGTGACTACATTAGATGTTGAACTTCTGAGCTCAGCACCCTTACATTATATTTACACATGTTTATATTATGTGTTCCCATGTCTATATATAGGCTTAACATTTATATTTTCACCATATGTTTATCCATTATGTTTATATATGTTTATATTACATCTGTTCATACATGTATATACAACTCGATATTTATGCCGCCTGCCATTCTGCAATATTTATTAATATATTTTAAACAAGTTGCACAGGTGCACATTGTACAGGTGCGCCAAAGGGTAGTGGCAGATAAGTCAATCAGGGAAAGTTTCTACACAACCACAAGAGAAAAACTAGGCAGCATAAGTAAGGTGATAAAAATGCTTAGTTTTCTTTCCACATTTATGTTGAATCTTTCTGTGTGTATCCAGCTGTTCATGTCAGTGCCTGTGGGAGTGGGCCAGGTCTACGGCTGTGACAACCCCTGGACAGGAGGGATCTTCATCTTCTCACTCTTCATCTCCTCCCCTCTCACCTGCATTCATGCCGTCCTGGGATCTGCAGTCGGCATGGTTTCTGGTGAGAGAACCAGACAATACCTTGATAGGCAAATATAGGAAGAGGTGCACAAAAACAACTTGATTTAAAGCCCCAATCAATATGTTCTAAATCCAAAATGACCGCAAAAAGATCCATGTCAATGTGCAAAATATCCAGAATTCTTTCCCTGATTGCTGTGATTTACTCTTTTGCAGGATTGGCTCTAGCAGCTCCTTTTGGAGACATTTACTTTGGCCTCTGGGGCTACAACTGTGTGTTAGCCTGCATTGCCATCGGAGGAATGTTTTATGCTCTCACATGGCAGGTGCACCTGCTTGCCATCACCTGTGGTGAGTAAACACCTGAAAGATAAGAACACTATCTTACATGTAACCATGTACAACAGCAATGACAGAGAGCAGCCAGGTATCTTTATATCTGTGATCACATGCACATAAAGGTCATCTCATGGAATGTCTCTCCTCTTCCTCTGCAGCATTTTTCTGTGCATATCTCGGATCAGCCATTGCCAATCTCATGTCCACGGTAAGTTACACAGTTTCTCTCACCTATATATACCATATGTATCAGCCTATAATAAACACAAGTTACTAACTGCGACATGATGTATGTTTCATCTACAGTTTGGCCTGCCAGCCTGCACCTGGCCTTTCTGTCTCTCTGCCCTCACTTTCCTCCTCCTAACCACCGGGACCAATAGGATCTTCAAGCTCGAACTGGCCAAAGTCACCTACCCCGAGAAGAATCTCCGCTTCTTCTGGAAGCTGAAAAAGCAGGAGAAAATGGAGGAAGATGAGAAGAAGAAGAAAGAGAGGGAGGAGCAGCGGAAAACCATAGAAGATGAATTGATACTAAATGAGAAAGAGCAACTGAGGCGGGAGTATGAAAGAGTGGAGGAAGGCAGAAGAGCAAGCTTAGCATCGGAGGGTAAAAACAACAAGACACACTTTGAAGACCAGCAAATAGAAATAGAACAACAGGGCCCTGAAGAAGAAGAAATCAGATGTAATGATCTCCATGAGGACAAACCAGCAGAAAATGTTTAATACTACATTTCTGCACAGAAAGAGAGAGCGTGAGAGAGAGAGAGAGAGAGAGAGAGAGAGAGAGAGTATACACTAATGGAACCCAAATGTATGATGAATGTATGAAGACTATTGGTATATTTAATTATAAATGAAGTCAACTTGATGTTTTATGAGATGATTTAATGACATGTATCAGTCAATTGCTCTGTAAAATGTGTTTATACAAATGTGTTTTTTTTTAATAAATTATTTTCATGGCAGTTTATTCGATGTTGTCTGAAAGTAGCACATTTCATCGTCTGTTGGTATAAGCTGCTATTCCTCTTGTCTGAGGAACACTTTCATAATATCATTTGATTTTTACATCTATTGGGAAAAAATTAATTGTTGATTTCCCTTCTTTATACCTGGAAAAGCTGAAGCTGGAGCAGCGAGTTCAAAATCAGTTGCTGGAATTATTGTGCAGTACAACTGTTAAATGTAGAGGTACTCAGTCAATGGGCCCACCTTACTCATGTTTACTCGTATCAATGCGTGATACCGCCCCTAAAGTGCAGTGAATAACTTGTCAGTCCTCCCAATGGTGTGAAACGCGTGTGAAATGCGGTATTTCAGGCTCATATATCATTTTTCAAATTATACCTGGCTGGTAATGTCGACCTGAAGACAAAGAAAATGCACATTACAAATTTAAACCTGTTTGTCGACTCAGGAAAATGACAGAGTAATTACCCTGACCACTTTTTAAGAATGTAGGAGAACTACAAAAGGTACACGTGTTTTCTGTTCTACCTGAGGGGTCCAAATGCTTTTCAACACCCAGACACAAGTAGCAGAACGACTGAAATAATCCATATGCCAAAACTGTACAACAATATATCAAAACCCAATTTTGTAACTGTACGGCACACAAAAAAGGAAAGGAAAGTAATGCTTACTTTTATTAAAGAACTACATTTATCTCATATGGAGACACCAGAATTCATCAAAGAAAGAAATGTTACTGTTACTCAAACTTTAAAAAAAGGCATTCAACACAATATTATTTTATATAGTACAAAATAAATGGATGCTGGGCTCAAACTTTCTACAATTTCTGCGAAAACAAGAGATTAACACACCCGAACCTCGGCCACAACTAGGTGGGAAGCCTACAAGGCACATGACAGTAGGCTATAAGGGGTCAAATGTTATACACACTGTAAGAAATTTCTCTGTAAAAAAAACATTAATCAACTGGCAGCAGGGTTGCCATTTTCTTACTGTTAAATTAACATTATATGACTGTCACTAAAATTGACAGGATTATGCTGTTAATGAAGAAAACTGTATGAACCTGTTTTTTCAGTAAAAAACAGTTATCAACTGGCAGCAGGGTTGCCATTTTCTTACTGTTAAATTAACATTATTTGACTGTCACTAAAATTGACAGGATTATACTGTTAATGAAAAAAGGGATGAACCTGGACTAAATGTTTGTTATGTTGCTGTTTGCACCGTAAGCGAAGGGCACATTGGGCAGATGTGTTTCATTCCATATATAAATTTACTATGTCCCCTATTTGTTCAAATGCTAAACACAGAGAGCAGCTTCTGTTTGTTACTTCAAGACACGTTTTACAATATATCAAGTTCAATGGAATGATTCATTTCTATTGTAAATTGTCTCCTGAGTTGAACTAGGGATCTTGTTTAAGATTTCCACAAACCGTTTGTTATAACCAAAAATAACAGTTAGTTCACACAGAAATGTTTTATTTAAACAAAATGCATAGTGAGGTAATGGAATGAAACATCCCCTTTACTGAGGGTGCAAATAGCAACATAACAAATGTTTAGTCCAGTGCAAGTCATTGTGGGAAAGGGGGCGTCTCTACAATACACTTTGTTGTGCTTACTTGATTTATCTAAGGCAATCTGTTTCCTTCATTCTACTGAGTAAACACAACTCTTCAGTTAAGTAAGACTAACTTGGTTTAATTATGTTAACTGCAATTTCCATTTCCAAGTAGATATAACT
Organism: Ammodytes dubius; assembly: GCA_026122265.1. Classification (NCBI taxonomy): domain Eukaryota; kingdom Metazoa; phylum Chordata; class Actinopteri; order Uranoscopiformes; family Ammodytidae; genus Ammodytes; species Ammodytes dubius. Next base: position 16,365,244 of record CM047507.1, read on the forward strand.
CAACTTTAAGTAAACTTAATCAGAGGATATAAAGTAAACAACACTTATTAGTTAAGATGTGGATGGATGAGGATTAATGAAGAAAATTGTATGAGCTTCACATGTGCAGACAGCTCACGTCAAGTTGTCCCTTCCAAGTTTGATGGTAAATTAACAGGAAAGTTCAGTATTTTTGAAAAACATTACCGTTCCGTAAAATAACAGCAAAGGACTGTAATTTAACAGACTGCCTTTTATTTTAACAGTTAAATGCTGTTTTTATAAATAACAGGTTAATGCTGTTGAAATCTTGCTGTAAATTTACAGCAATTGTTTACAGTGCAGGTTCCCTGGCCAGCCTCCATTCCCCCTAAGCTCAGTTCTGTGGTACCCAGTCCACCTGCCCTGGGTTAGGGTGGGGGAGTACAACATGTTACGTTGTTTTAAAGGCATATACTGTAAGTAATCTCTGGCGAACGATTGGCGAATGTTTGTTTATGTTTATACTAACCCCATTAATATTTGACTCTCAGAGCCAGTGCCTCGCCCGGCCTGTTCCCATTCACACACACATTCATACACTGATAGCAGGCTAGCTATCGGGAGCAATTTGGGGGTCAGTACTGCTCAGGGACACTTTTGACATGTGGTCGGGAGACGGGGGATCGAACCACCAACCCTGGAATTGAGTGGACGACCACCCTAGCCACTTCGCCACAGCCGACCCGAACATAAACAGCTGATGGCTCTGAGCAAGGCTTTTTAAAATCACTGTTAGCGACTTTTTTTCAGCACGCACTCAGGACGTGTAGCCGATTCATTTGTTATGGTGAATATTTCGGTTAAAAATAAAGTTTAGCTTAGTAACGTTCTTGGCCTCCGGAGACCATGGACCATGACTGTATGTGTTGGACAAGGTTGGACAACATTGCTTTACTTTCCAGTGTGAGCTGCTCTTCACCTTGTGGCACGTCTGAAGAAAATCAAACAAACTGTATAGACCTTGTTCTGACTTTCATACAGTTAATAACCTCTGTATGGTTCAGCAACATATAACAGGAATAAAACTACATTTGACATGATCCACAGAGTGCTGTGTGCTTCTATTGGTCTTTCTGGCCTGGTGATGCTGTTTAGGTTGCCAATGTGCCTGTAACATTCCAGGTCTTTTACTCGGTCTTCACCGAAGATTGTTTTCCTTGTTCAGATTGCTTGTCACTTGAGCACTGGGCAACACATCTGGTCAAACACATTTAATAGTGCAGTTGAAAATGTTAAGACATCTCCCACTTTCCTTCTCATGGCTGTTTCGGTACTATAGGAGAAAGGAACAATAGCAACAAGAATACATGAGCACATGCTGTAGGCTACAAACTGACGATCTGGAGGTTGAACAGCTCAAGAATGAAGTCATGAAAAGGAAGGGTTCGCCAACACTCCAATGTGTATGTGGGTTCAGATGTGATGTGACATTCCTTTGGCACATGCTTTTGTTCCACCTGCTATTTCCTGTCCGGCCTGTGACTTGTTCATGAGCCTGTAGGACATTGTGTCAGCAATAGTTCAACGGCTGAATAGTTTGGGCTTCAGGTCCATAGGCCTACATACACATTATCACAGCAATCATGTACCATAGCACTGACTAACATTTTTTCCAGCTTTTAATTCATTTGCATGTATTTAAGAGGTCAACTAGAGTACAAACATATATACAAACGAAGCAGGACAGGGTTGGAAGCCTTCAGCATGGAAACTTCTCCAAGATTTTTCATTTAGGTGAATTTACAAAAACCTGCTCTGGCCCTGGCAACATCCTATCAAAAACTTTAGACTGTATATCACTTAATAATTGCAACTTGTGTCATTTAATCTATTACCTATACTTTGATGAGTATTTGTGTGTGATTTATAAAAATCCTTTAATATTGCCATGAAATAAAATTGTAAGGGGATGGTGGTCAAGGTACAAACTAAACTGTTATCCGTACATTGGAAAATACAACAGTTGAGAGATAAAATGTTTTCTGCAGTGTACATACAATATGTCACCCTAACGTATATACCAGGGGTGTCCAAACTTTTTTCACTGAGGGCCACATACAGAAAAATCTACGAAGGGCCGGGCCACTTTGCAAAAATAACACGTTTATCAGGACATGTAGCTGCTCTGATGTTTAGTTTCATAGTGTCTTCGTAAATTGTAATCCTTCTTCACGGCAACACTTTCCTTGCACATTAAACAGACACATTCCCCCTCTTGTTAAATGTCATTGATACAACCAGTGTTTTCAGCTTTTTTGTCCAATGTCCAGCTGGGTGAAAATAGTAGCCAGCTGAGATCCCGACTCTCCTAGGGGGGTCCGGGGGTATGCCCCCCCGCGAGATTTTTTAAAGTTTTTAAAGTGAAATGCATGAATCTGGTGCACTTTGAGAGGGAAATTAAGCTAAATCTGAAGAATTTTGTATGAAAAAAAAAATGGAGACACTGTGTCAGATGAATTAGAAGCTATTGGAGAAGGACACATAGATTTTCCATAATATTATTAATTTAAAATAAAATATTATGCAGGGTCCTCTGGGATGGGCTTGTTGCTCTTTTTCTTTTATGGGACACATTTCTCTGTAATATAATGAGTGCATTTAAATTATTTAAAAATTAAAATGGCCATATTACATTATATTTTTTAGATGTGCCACGGGCCAATCAATCAGTTTTTGACACCCCTGCACTAGTGGGTTAACTAAAAAATGCAAAAAAAAAAAAAAAAAAAAAAAAAAAAAAAAATCAAAGGGCCATATTACATTATATTTTTAAAATCGGCCGCGGGCCAATAAAAAGCGGGCCGCGGGCCGCAGTTGGCCCGCGGGCCGTAGTTTGGACACCCCTGGTATATACTGTAGATCAAAGGACCTGCAGTGACTCAATCCATGCATGTCAGATACAGCAGGAAGTAGTAGCGGCAGCAGTAGATCAGATAAATTGTAAAGATTAGAATCCAGCAGTGGACTGAATTACATAACTGTTTAAAAAGTATTCCATCTCATACCGAGAGGAACTGAACAAAGAATGAAAAACAAAAGGCAAGTGTATCAGGAAAGCACAACCACCAAGAGGTTAACCACGTTTTCTGTTGAATCTGCATGATGCGTGAAAGTCGTATTAACATCATGATTATCAGTGTTCCACATTTTCGATCATGTGCCATGATGCCATCCTGGACCAGGGTATTGCCTCTTGTGCCCTCTGATGCACAGCATGACTCAGGGTGATACCTATTACTGTTCTTTTACAATCGTAAACTCTCATTTTTAAGTTCGCTGTTTCTAAAGCCTTTCACACAGTTCTCTCTACCAACATGCAGCGCAACAGTTCAGTTCACATCCAAAAGGCACTAATGCTGACAAAATACTCGATACGCCCCTCGGGATCATGTCTTGTTGTTCCCAAGCACAGTAGCATTACAATTAGCATCATTTATAATTTATTTATTTATTTAGCATAAACCATAAACAAAGAATCCATTACATCAAAAATAAGGTAACTTCTTATTGCATAGATGGTGCTAATAGTAATTTCAAATGCAAAAAAATTATACTAAAGTAAATCAACGACAGGGGCGACTGTGGCTCAGTTAGTAGAGCGGGTCGGCTGATGATCAAAGGGTTGGAGGTTCGATCCCCGCCCTGCCACCTGTGTCATGGTTGTTGTGTCCTTGGGCAAGACACTTCACCCACCTTGCCTCGTGTGAATGTCGATAGTTAGCCTGCTATCGGTGTATGAATGTGTGTGTGAATGGTAACGTGGGAAAGGAAAACAGGTCTCCCTTGCAAAAGAGTCTTCGGTCTCAATGGGATTTACCTGTATAAATAAAGGTTAAAAAAAAAAAAATCAAGTAATGTATTTTTTTTTAATTCACTGATATTTACAGATATGAATATACAGTATTGCGTCTGTCTCATATGCATCTCACCATCCAGCATTCATTCAAGTGGGACGTCTAATCATGTGGCTGGCGGTTGTACACTTCCATCACGAACGTAATTTATCTGTGTGGTTGAGCAATGAAGAGTAAGGTGGGAGGCTGGATGGGCTGTTTACCAAATGTAGAATGGGAACATGCCCCATTGTTGCATGCAATTGTGCAACGTGCCCCCTTTCCTCACTTGACACAAGTGTTATATTAAACTCATCAGGTAAATAAAGTAGACAGTCACTGTCACTATCTCTTTCAAAATGACATCACTGTCCCAATAAGGAGTTGGCACATTTCTATTGGTCTTCTTTTCTTCAAGTTATGTAACATAAATGTCTGGAGCCTTATCATACCCATCAGCCCTCATAGGTTAATCATGATCTGGAACATTTTCAACAAATATGCATCATGACCTCAAGTGACTGTCGTTTAAATGCCTTTTCAGATATAATGTACGATTCCACCTTATTTCTGGACTTCTAAATTGGCTACACTTATATAGTGCTTATCCCTGGTTTTACAATCATAGATATTAGCAGCTACCACGCAGGGTGCAAGCTAACTAATAAAACATATAGAATCTCAGCTAAGGTATCTTTTAAGGGCACATACTAGAGCTGTGATCATAGTGCAACACAAATATATTTGCAAACTCAGAAGTGTAAAATTGGATCAACCACGTAAGTTCTGTAAACAGTTAAAGCTTGATTTTAGAAACAACACAGTTAAACCTTTACGGTATGAACTCTGAAAGTATCATTTCATGATAAGATGTGACACGGCCAATTGTAATGACCCAAATACCTCATTTAATCTTATCTTCCCATCCTAAACTCCTGTACCAAGACAAGATACCAAGTGTACTTTACTGACGTCCAACTTTGCATCTAAGACAGGATCAAGTCACCTGTGTGTTTAAGATAATCTGCAACATCTCATCAAACATATTCCAACATCATCAGATGACTGTCCTGTTAGAGTCCTCAAAGCAACAACGTGACTAGGTTTCTAGGTTAGTTCTCAACCTAGAAACCAGTGCAGCCACATTTCCATGCACATGTATATGTTATGTGAATGTGTATATGTTTATGTGTATATATGTGTAGTGTTATGAAATGTTATCTTGTAATGTGTTTTGGTTTGTATGTTCAGTATGGACCCCCAGGAAGATTAACTGAAAGCTGTGGTATCAGCATAAGGGGTTACCTTTTCAGTGGCGGTATAGACAAATTTTCCTGGGGAGCCAGACCAGGGCCCCCCCTGATGCTTTGTCAGAGGGGCACATTTAACTTGGAACAAAATATTTGTAGTTCACTATATAAAGTAACAGCACACAAAAACACCAAATACAATAATCGGCTTCTTCTCATTCATAAATTCTACATTGATGTAATTTGTAATTTTTGTTCTAAATACACTTTAATACCTGTAAATGCTTTGTACAAAAAAGACGTTTTATTAACAGAGAAGAGCTATCTATTCAGAGGGGGGGGGGGGGGCACAGCGGGGTCCAAGCTCAGAGTCACTGGGGCACTGGCCCCTGCTGGTCCGCCCCCCCTTAGAACCGCACCTGCTTTTAATAAACAACAATAAACAACATTACTGGCCTTGAAGATGTGAAATGTGTTGACAGCCCAAACCCCGCACCAATTAAAAATGGTTCATGAAGAAACAAGTATGTCACTTTTTCTTGTAGCCTTCAACAAATTCCAGTACACTTTGTGCTCTTTACATATCAGTGATCAGTGTTATTGTTATGTTTCGTCTCACTGACCCGCTAAAAACGGGTCACACAGATAAATCTGATGCCCACAGAGCTGAAGATGCCCAGGCAGGTGACCAGCTGCATAGTTTAAATGGCTCTAGTTCCATAATGATTAATTGACTTAGTGATGGACTGGATGTGATATGGATGTATAACACAGAGGTCGACCTGCCTTTTGCATCTTCTTGGCATTGGAGTGCTGCCAGCTAGCATTTTTGAAGTGTTTCGTTACAATGTGTTCATTTGACCAGATAAGCACCCTTGATCGGCATCTGTGCACATATCCAGGCTTTGTGTCATACATGGTAGGTTATAAAGTGGTTGGGAGGTAGGTAGCTATCATAACACATTTTATTTATCTATTTATTTGTGCAAAATAAATAAGATTAAAATTACACAGAAATAAACATATACAGTACATACAGTCAGGGGCGTTTCTGGGGTTCTGAAACATCCGGGGCTTAGCCCAAGAGGGAACAGGATAGTGTGCTTTTTTTTCATAATGCTTTACCTAAATAAACAAAATAGGCAGGTAATTATAGCTTTAAATAGCTACCTGACTGCTATGCTGCTTATCCCCAGACATCTAAAGTTACATTCAAGTTATTTTAGAGTAAAATTAATAAAAGTTAGACAGACCTTACATTACCCATATCAGGGGTGTCAAACTCATTTTAACAAAGGGCCACTCTATGATGAAATGATAATCACACTAAGGGCCGACATGGAGTTCAGTTTACTGACATGCCTTCTTTTTAATCCAAAAAGTTAAAAAAAAAACATACCTATGAATATATTACAACCTGCGTACAGGGTCATATAGGCTAGGTTTCATTTCAACATTTTGGGGGAAAATTATAGGGAAATGTTTGAGCGTCAAACACTTAATTTCCTGCATTCTGGTGGATTTTTATTCATCTATCCGTGCCTTTTATGCATAATTTTATAGTGGAAATATTTTTTTTCTGTGAAGGAAAAGACAAAATCCAGGTTCCTAAAGAAACAACTATTATGGAATATAATGCAGTAAGGCTCTCAGGCATCCTGGATTTTTCAAAACTTTCTGCAAATTCAAAACATATCACATGTTTTGGGTATTTCTTTTTTAGGAATCATGACTCAGCACCAGTGTTAACTATTTATGACACTTAACATTGGTAATGAAATGACAGCCACCATTGGAAATGAAAAGGGTGGGCAGCTAGCTAGTTAGCCAAATTGTAACTTAAGGCAAAAGTTGGAAACAAATCATGTTAGCATTCATCCATAGACACTTGACACAATCAATCATCAATAGTAGCATGCTCTTTAGCCTCATAGATTGGCCTATTTACAGCCCACAGAAAACTGACATATTTTCTTCAATGCAAGTTCATCAATTCATGGCTTAAAATCTTGAGCAGTCGAACAGAAATTCCTAGCAGTTAGCTACGCAAGACTAGACTCCTAACCAATGGGAGCATGTGCGACGTGCGATGGCACAGGCTCTGCAGCATGCAGCAAAATATTTGAAAAAAAAATAATAATAATAATTTTCTTCTTTTTCTTTTTTTTACAAAATAGATTCGGGGCTAATCAAATTAGATACGGGGCTTTAGCCCCGAATAAAACAGCCTAGTGACACCACTGCATACAGTACATACATAAATGCACAGGTGGGACAAAAGAAACCCCCAGAGGATCTCTGTACCTCTGTACCTAATTGAACAGAATTGTTTTGTGAATACAGCCCCTAGACAGGGCCGTCGGACTGCGGGTACAAGTGTGACAGGCGGGGGGCCCATCAAAAAAATATATACTGTATATTTTAACAAGCTCAATACAGTATATCCCCCGATCTTCGAAGGCCCCAAACAATCCCATTCCAAAAAAATAAATTATTGACTGGCTCATGATAGGCCCCCAACCATTGCAACAAGAGCCAGTACATTTTGGTTACTTTTTAAAAAACATTAATCGGGGACACGAAGACCAGGGGCGATATTGAACCACAAAAAAAAGACTTCAAAGAGAGAAGGAGCTGGGGGCGCCCTTAGCTCAGTTGGTAAGGCGTCCCCCCCGGGCCGGGCCCAGCAGCAGACCCGGGTTCAATTCCCGCCCGACGGTCGTCTCTGCATGTCACTCCCCTCTCTGCCCCATTTCACCTCTGTCTCTCTGCATCTCATAATAAAGCATAAAAATGCACAAAAAAAAAAAAAAAAAAGAGAAGAGATAGAGATAGAGATAGAGATAGAGAAGAATAGAGATAGAGATAGAAGGAGCTTCGGATTATTAAAAAATTCCAGAAGCGGACTGGATTAAACCTGTAAATGTTTTCTTTATACTTTTTGGGTAATTCTGGGTCTCCAAATGATTCCACAAATAGTACTAAATAGTTCATTAAATTAAATATTGTGGTGTTATCTGTCTCAGAGAGCCATGTGTATAAGACCGTCTTTCAGGGGGCCCATCAGGACTATTTGTATAGGGACCCATAATTTGGTGCTCCCTGCCCCTAGGTCTCATACAGCATACAGTTTATTCATTAAATTCGGAATTACTTATTTTATTTCAATACAAAGCCCGCTTCTGTCTTTAAACCTTGTGCCCTTTGGTTAATTGGCCAAAAAAAGAAAGTATGAGGGTGTTAATACCAGCTGTGTGGCATTCTGCCAGAACAAGACTTTAAGGCACAAAGCAGCTTTCCTAAAACACACAAAATACAAACAGAGCAATGAAATAGTTGCCACTGTGAACTTGATTAAAATGTACATGGTACTTGTAGTCGTTCTACATGAAAAATCCTTTTTAAAACTGGACTTTTTTTCTTTTACAGACTTCACATATAGTAATAGTTTTGACTCTACATATTCTCCAGCTTTCAATGCAGGAATGAGAGCCATTCTAAAGGTTTCGAGAAGTGTTAGAAAGACCTCTGGTGGTACAAATGAGATGCATCATGTACAAGGCAGTTCACTGTTAACACTGTATTTACAGAGTGGTTTGATTTAAAGCAGGGGTTTTCAAAGTGTGAGAGTGAGCCCCCCCTCAGAGAACAAATTTCAGCTGAGCCCCCCCCCCCCCCCCCAATTTTTTTTTTTTTTTCAAAATCCCTGTGTGTTTTGAAAGATCTTATCATTATTTTACACATTTTAAACATATTTTTGAAACATTCTAAACATCTTTGTGCGTTTTTAAACACATTTCTTTAAACATTTTAACATTTTGTTTAGCTTTTTTAAAATACATTTGAACATCTTTATCCAGTGGTTTAATCCTGCTTCCTTTAAGCATGGATAGTAGTGACTGAGTGTGCAATGGAGTGAGAGAGATAGGCAGAAAGACTTGCCCAAATTATTGACTATTGTTAAATGTCATTCACCAAAAAACACTGGGTGGCACCCAGTTTTTTTCGCTAGTGCCTCCAATGTCCTGCTGGGTTAAATTAGTAGCCAGCAGAGATCCTGACCCTCCTAGGGAGGTCCGGGGGTATGGCCCCCCGGGAGATTTTTTTTTTACCTTTTTGAAGTGAAATGCATGAATCTGGTGCACTTTCAGAGGAAAACAGAGGCTAAATCTGAGGAATTTTGTGTGAACAAATATTTTGGAGACACTGGGTCGGATGAATTAGAAGCTATTGAAGAAAGACACATGGATTTTCCATAAAAATATTTATTTAAAATAAAATATTATTCAGGGTCCTCTGGGTTGGGCTTGGAGCTCTTTTTCTTTAACGAGACATATTTCTCTGTAATATTGTTAATGCATTTAAATGCAGTGAGAGGAACGAAGCAGAAGAACTCTTGTCCAGCTATCTTTATTTCCACAGACAAGGCTGAAATAGCAGGCTATAGACTATACACAGTGCATGGGAAACTGAGGGCAGCCCCATTTCCAAATGTTTTAAAAAACTCAATACACACTGTGCATGGACATGAATGTGACGTGATCAGTTAACCTCGGATTATCTCCCAGATGATCTGATTTAATTATTAGGCTATTAACTATCTAGACCAAAACATTGTATTCCTTTTTTGTAAGATACCTTACATTTGCTTAATATGATGTTAATATGAAAAACACAAACTCAAAAAAAGATTTTATTTTTTTTAGTTTTTTAGTTTTTTTTGCACGCCCCACAGTTTGAAAACCACTGATTTAAAGGATGTTCAGCTCGATTTTTAAAATAGAAACTTTTTTTAAACAACCATTAACATTATATAATACAGAGTAATTGAATCCTCAAGTATGACAAGTCTTGGTGAAACTGCACAAGGAGGAACAGCTATAAAGTCATCCTCAGGTTCAAGTTGTTGACCCAGCATACGGCTTTGTGGACTCTCTTGGGCAGCTTTATCTAATCCACCTTCTTGCATTTATTCACGTTCCCAGCACAGCAGCATACACTTACCGCCATATATCATTTTGCATCTTTAGTTTTTTTCAGCCTGCTCATGTTTTTTTCAGACTGCATGCTGCTCTTTTGCCCATATTTATTTGGGATCCTCCTGCACTTAGCCAAACGTCTACACTGACTGGTGTCCTTCCACAATTGGCCCTGATCAATATTCTTTATTATTAAGAACAGTGGGAGCAGTACTTTTATTTTCAACTGTCTATAAGAACACGCTTCGGTGAACTACCAGAAGTAGTTTTATTTTCCGTTAACACATCTGCCAAGTCTATGAACTGTATTTCAATTAAAAAAGAAAAATCCAGCATCTTCAGAAAACAACTTTTATTTATATTTTGTTCACTTGAATAGCAACACAGATTCAAAAAGCCTTCATCCCAGTGCAAAAACAGACAATCTGATTGGGGTTTACTGCAAACATGATGCTTTTTCTACTAAAATCACTGGTTCAACAACACTGACTGAACCCTGTACCTGAACAACATCAGCAACACAAATGCAAATACCAGTTTGACGCAATGTCACAGCATTGTTAAAATATGATGTTGAGGGAGGAATAAGTAATCTGAAAAACTGATGATAACCTCCAGACAGATCTATGGCTTCAATAAGATCCTCAAACAGAAAGGTCTCATTGCTGCTTTTTGCCCTCGGTTGGAATGGACAATTCTGTGATCTTTTATACTGCTGGAGGGTGCAGACAGCCATGCCATATACACATGGTGTCTCTTTTGGTGATTTGTCACCTGTCAGCCAAGTGAGCCAGGCTTCACTCTGTCTGCTCCCCTCCTGAAAACTGATATGAAAACCAAAAAAACAAGAGATGCTCATGATGACGATGTTAGGGAGGTCCCCAAACAAATGTACAGAATTCTGCAGTACTTTACTTCATTATACTGAATAGCATGACAATGATGGAGCCGACAGGTAAGCAGTTTAACTTTAAATAAAACTCAAGATGAGTGTACAGCTGTATAAATAAATTCATGTAAAAAATTTGAGAGAAACATGTTACCTGTAGACATTCGATAAATAGTTAGGCTTCTCTTCACTTACCGAAGCCACAAGGCCCGGCTTTTTTAACCTTCCGTATTTTGATTTGGCTGATGAGCAACAGCTAAATGGGGCAGGTTAGTTATGCCCAAGATATAGATGTTCTACCATTCGCTTTGTATCTGCAATATGCACATTAGCCCTTAAAACACAAACATTCATCAGAAAATGACCTCTGAAGGAATACAGTAAAAGCATTCGACCAAGACTCTTGATAGATTCTTTGAATACATTTCCTCGTTACACTCTCTACGGTATATACAAAACAAAAACAAATCTTAAAATAGTTCAAAGTCAAGATGTGTCAAACAATACATCCAGAATTGCATGGAAAAGAGTTGTAGGTTAAAGCATATTTACATTATAATTACAAGTTTAAAAGCACACAGCGTAAAAGAAGGAGTCTGTACAGTGACTGCACTGCAGGCAAAAAAGCAATCAGCTCAAAAATGGGGTGTATCTGATAGGAGGAAGAAAAGGAAATAAAAACGAACATTTGGCTCCAGTGTGCACTGCATTCTCTCACCTAAGACACATGGGTTGTTGATTCAAACCTACGCCATCTACTGTACACAGTGGGAAGGTTTTTCCAGTACATTCAATTGATGTCAACACAAGTTTGGTATTTTAAGCTACAACCAATCTTCTCACACAAAAAACATGACTTACATAGGAAATGCTTCAGGTTGCAAGAGTAAGAGTTCAGAATGGCACGCAGCTATTTTTTTACACAGTGATATAAAGCTTAATTCTAAGAAAGTCTCAAGTACCAGTCATTTCAACTTCCAACCCATTGCTGTGAAATCCATCTGTAGGTTGAGAGAAAGCCCAGGACTGACTGGCAGAACATACATATACTGTATAATGTTTATGTTGACATCGTTCAATCCTGCTTTTTTTTTTTTTTAAGTGGCAATAACACACCTCATACAGTTCAGTGCTGAGCGAAAGCTGTGTGGGGGGGTGTGAGGCATGATTGTCCGCTCCGGTATGAGGTTTATATGAGAGCTGCAGAGGAGAAGTTTGGTCGTCAGCGATAAGTGTGAGGAGTGTGTGTTTGCATCTGACATCTCCCTGTCAGACACACAATCAGAAGCCACCCTGAGCTAGCAAATACGTCTCCCAGGACCAATCTCGGAACAAGTCTTGTCCACAAAGGTAGAGCACGTCCTCTATGTGCTATGGCCTGGATAAAGGGAGTTAAAGAGACACAGTCCCAAAATAGTGCAAACACGCTGTTGTCCTGACACCACACACCCCGGGTTGCCTGGTAGTTGGGCAAAGGACTGGGTGAGGCTGCTGCTGCTTTAGAGCCACTTTTGGAGTGAAGGCAGGTTGTTCTTCATCCAGCGCTGGTTCAGCCTGATGGTTTCCAAAGCTTCCTGCACGCTCCTCATCTGAGAGCCGCGCTCCTTCAGATTGGAGAAGAAACCCTGCACCTGCACAACACACACACATACACAATGGTGTTAGCTAGACTAAACTTGCCTTATCACAAAAAAAACATTAATGTAAACATCTCCCCATAAACAAATGCACAACCCGTTAAATACAATGCAGCATACATGCAAATAAATATATTAGATACATGCACAATACACACCTGATCAAGATGTGCCTGTGTGGAGAAGTGGGAGGTTGCAGACTTGATGATTGACTGGATGGCATAGGAGCCCACAGGGAACCTACAGACACAAAAACAATGATGTCGTTCAATCTTTAAATTTTTACGTGAAATGTTAGATTAAAAAAAACATGAGGCTGACATGAAGCTTACTTTTCTATGAGCCGGTCCCAGTTCTCTTGAATAAAATCCCAGGCAAACAAGTAGCCGGCAAAGCCGTTACACACAGTGCTGATGACCAAAGGCAACTCCTGCGTCTGGATGATGTCCCCCTTCAGACCTGCCTTTAGGAGCCTAGACAGACAGTGAGAAATGTGCTCTTCACATGCTGCTCTCTGCAGAAACAACATTGACTGCACTCACTGCATTATCTTCACGTCCACACAGCCTGGGAATTCATATTTTGTGAAGCCCTTTAATCACTGTTATAATGTATATCACTGGCAGATGAGACCTTTTATGCGTACAATACAGAAATATGTGGGGACAATAACGTCTAAAGTTATTGGATTCTACGTTTTCTCAACTTTTTGAATGTGATCAGTTGAACATATGCTCAACAAATCATCAGCGGAGAAGGAAAGTGGTTGATGCTTGATGCTGGCCAGAAGCAAACACAAACACTTACCATACTATGCGTCGTGCGTCCTGAGTCGATGCTAGGCCCCGTAGCATTTTTCTCTTCTCTGCATCATAGGTGACATGTTGGTACATATTTAACAAAGTCAACCAATCTTCAGGTGTTTGAGCAGCCACAGTGTATACAACTTGCTGCAGATCGCCTGGAATCCTACAGAAACAATTTAACATAAAGAAACATAGGTTCATTAAATAGAATGCTGTTTTTATAATGAAACTAGCGGTTCCACTGTAAGGCTTATATACAGTATATCAAGGCTTTGGCCACTACTGTCTACTTGGGGCTTTTTTCACGTTTCAGTCGCACAAAACAGATTTCCCCTTTAAACGTTATGCTTCCTTTTTTTTTTTCTAATAATTTTAATTACATTTATATTGAGATTCATAATGGGACTCTTCGGAGAGGCCCAACACCTGGGTTGGATACACAGGACTAAACATTAAATAAAGTAGCTCCACCACGATCACAAACATCAGTGCTACTAATGAGTACTTTTACAAACCGATCATTTTACGTACATTATCCTGATAATACTCAAAGCCATTTAAAATGAAAACATTTCTTGTGTGCTTTCCGTACCTGAAGGTCCCATTGGATTCATCATACTGCTTGAACATGGCTTTGGCTTTGTTAATGCAGTTTTCTTGATTCAGACTACAGGCCGTACCTAGCAGGCTGAGCGCAGCTCCTGTTTAGACACAGTCTCCTCCTCTTCCCATGTTTGTTTGTCCATCAAAGAACCAAAAAGACTCAGAATAAAGTGCTGTATTATGGGAGAAAAAAACAGGATACATTAGTACACAGGAATAGTTTAAAGTTCACAAGAACACTTATCGAATAAATTGATTGTAAGGGCTGACTCACACTAGGCAAAGTTGCCCTGTACCGTGCTCAAGCATGATTGTTTGGAAGATAATTGCTTGGGCCTTAAATTTAGGGATCTTTGGGTCAAGTTCAAGGTTGGGTTGGATTATAATTTATAGAAATCGATTTAAAAAAATAATTGCATTTTAGTGCAATTAAAAGCTTAATATTTACTGCTTAAGCTTTACGGCTTTCATGTTACTATTAAACATACCACCTCGTCTTAATTCCCAATCTAAATAAAACAAGCGGGGAAAAAAAACAGAATTTTAAAAAGGGTGTATTCCAAACTTTTGAGGATTTTAAACACAATATTGTGGATGTATTTTACAGACACTAGTCCTAGTACAGGTACATTCACAAAATGTAATGAAACCTGATTGAAACCTAAATTTCTTAACCAGAAGTTAGTGTCTGCGTATGTGAATGTACCTCCATGCGAGCCAAGAGAAGGTGCTCCGATCTCTTGTCGAGTAACCTATATATACTGTTGAGCTGTAACAAGCCTTCTGTCACAGGAGCAGTCTCAGTTTCATTGGACATGTAGTTCAACAGGTAGAGGACTTGACGGAAGGAAACGCGTCCCAGTCTGTTGGTGACACATGGCAGTAAGGGAGACGAAAAGAAAAGTGATGAATGAAAGCATTTTAAAAAGTCAAATAAAGGATTTGGAAAAATATGTCAGTGCTTCAGTTTATCAAAAATAACAAGTGTTTATGTTTTTGTTATCCACCTGGAGAGAGCAAAGATGTTGTGTATGAGCGAGGCACGGTCCTCCTGTGTAAAAACAGTGAGATTCTTCGACAAAGCCTGAATGAGAGCAGCCCAGCCCTCGTCTCCGTAGTGGACGATGTAGAAGCCTGTGTTTTTGAAGTTCAGCTTCACCCACTTGACACTTTCTGGCAGCTTAAGAGTCCCTGACAAAACAACACACCGACACTACAACACACACACACAACAAAACAAATAATTGACCATTTTCCAGTACACAGAGACTCGAGGACTTGATGCTGCAGTTTTAATACTTTGGGCTTTACCTGACTTTGTCTTCAAGGTGAACACCTGTCTGCACTCGGCGGCCAAACTACAGCTGTCGTTTACTGTACGTCACTGGAATATTCCACAAGCTAAAAGAGAGTGCAAATACAGTGTCATACAGTACAGTACATACAGCTGTGTGTTTCTATACTCTGTGTGTGTGCGCTGAGGCCACCCACCTGGAAGTGTGCGTGGCATTGTCACTTGTTAGCAGGAAGTGCTCCTGTGTGAGGGTGACCTCATCTCCTGTGCGGTTTACGGTGACCAATGGGAAGCCTTTCTGTGAGGTCCATGAGCTCATCATCTCTGACACGTTCTGGTGCTGCGTCGAGATATCCACCTGAGGATAAGACAAGAAATACAATGTGTGTGTGAGAGCAGTCTAATGTCAAGATGATTGTGTTTTCTTAAATGATGAAAAAAAAGAAAATGAGTGGGAGTAGTTTTCAGATGTATCGGAAGTTTCAGGTACAACAAGTACAATTTTGAATAAAAAATAAATGATACCCTCAAAAAGTTACACAACTTACAGATTCCATCTTAGCGATGTATTTTGATAAACAGAAACCTGCATTCTCTATGCATTGTTATATGTCTGACTCTATAACGTCTGCAAAATCTACTTTTCTTATTTTGCCGTTTGATTGACCTTTTTAAGACTTACAGACTTTGAGCACTGGCAGCATTGTTGAAAACTTCCACCTCACCTCCATAAGAGAGGCAGCTAACGTTGATGAGCTGGCAGACTGCTGTTAAACTGAGGGCATTGGATTCAGAAATCCTTTGAAAGCAATTATCTAATCTGCTGTCTGTATCATACAGTGTCCTGCATACACTGGAGTAAGTGAAAAGAAGAACTGTCTTTAAAGGACCATTACATTATTATCAACTACTATCCCAAGTCAATTACTGCATTTTAAGTTAATAATGGTGCTCCGCTGCCAGGTGCTCTGTGATGACCCATTATGTGACCAAAGGAAAACTAGCCAAATGCAGCAGATGTCAGATGGCTGGGCTGACAGATTACAGGGGGAGACTAAGTGTTAAATGTAGCAATTAACTACTGATGTCCCCACACCAAATAACAGAAACACACACACACACACACCTCTGTAAGGCAGTTCCAGAGATCGTCTGTGTCTGTGTTGAAACCTCTGAACTCATTCAGGTATTGAATGATACCCTTTTTGAACTGTTCCCCTGGTAGGGAGGCACTCAGCATCAGGAGAATGGATGCACCCTGGAAGACAGAGGCACAAGGTTCGACACACAGTGTAGAACAAACAGTCACGACTGAGTGCAAAGTCAGGTGGAGAAATGTATTCGCTTGATATGAAGTTCAGTGACTCAACTAACATTGCATTATAGTCACTTATCCACTTATAAACTATATATAAAAGTCTACCTTTTCATAGGAGACCGAGTCAAACATCTCTTCCACCTGCTCCGGCGTTTAACCTCGTCGACACAGCGTGGGTGGAGTTTAGTGCATCTTTGTCCATGGCTCTGAAGCGCACGGCCAAGAACAAATTGCCCTGCGAAAAACAAGCGGAGATCTTACTGCTGAGGCACACAGTTACGTACAAAATGTTTCTGCTTCAAAATATGTGAGGATTCCTTTATTTTGACTCCACGTGTGAACTTACAATTTCCAGCTGGGGCAACACTGTCTGCAGTGACGTGTACTGCATGTAAGTGGCAAAGCCTTCATTGAGCCACAGGTCATTCCACCAGCGCATCGTTACCAAGTTTCCAAACCACTGGGGACACATCATCAGAAATAGATTAGCATCTGCCTATAGCGTGTTCATCTTATCTGCTGCATTCACCAACACACAAGCAAATGCACCTACCTGATGAGCCAGCTCATGCGCTACGACAGAGGAAACTACTTGTTTGTCCAGAGGAGAGGACTGATTGCTAACGAGCAGGCTGGTCTCTCTGAAAAGTGATGAGTCCCCAGTTCTCCATGGCTCCAGCTAGGAAGTCTGGGATGGCTACTAAGTCTGAAAAAAAGAGAGATGGCTTTGTAAAAGGTGGAAGAAAAGAAAGAACAATCGGAGGAGGAGGATAAAATAACATAACATGCAAGTGCCTGTGTGTGCCCACCTAGTTTTTTGAGAGGGTAGTTAATTTCAAAGAAGTTATTGTAGAACTCCAGCAGTTTGGAGGCTGTGTCCAGAGCATAGTCAGTGTGATCCTTCTTCTCTGGCACAGAATAAACAGACACCTGAAACACACGCACACAGAACACACACACACACACAGTTTATCAGCAACAATACAACTCACTGAATACTACATGCAATGTTACAGCCAGCACTGAAAGCAAACAGGAGACATATCCGTGTCAGACCTACCAGAGTTTCTGAGACATTTCTGCTGATAGGGGCAAAGTTAGCAACAATGAAGCCACCAGGTAGGTGCTCATGTTGACACTGGTCTTTTCAAACTCATCTTGCTGCAGGCCATTGGGCAATGGAGTAGTTTTAGCCTGAAACACACAGCATAAGGAAGAGGTCACTCCCAGCCGATGTTGATAATATACTCAAAACTTACTCCAACGTGAGTCCCTCGTTAGATACACAATGATTTCGCCAGGCAAGGAGCCAAACTCTATTTCATCTGGCACAGACACTGCTAGACCTGGTTTCTAGCTCACTAAATTAAACCTATTAATTGTTTTATTATCAAAGATCCATTTACATTTCTTTAATTTAAAATAAACTGTGTGACATTTTTAGATTGGGACGTCGGTGTTTTTAGTTTTAAATCTCAAGACTTGCGTTCAATCACTGCCAGCCATTATATCTGGATTATGAGCAGAATACATACAAATACAAATCAGCACAAACACATTAGGTGGGGTGTTTAAACAGGTGTTATCATTCTGGTAAAACAACCAGGTTTTGGATATTGTTTAAGTACCTTAGGCATGTTGGAAAGAGTCATGTGCTCTGGTTTTCTGCTGATTTTAATGAGGAAGGTGGCTTTGAAAGATGGTTCATCAAAGCAAGGAAAGGCCTTCCTGGCTGACAGTGGCTCAAACTGGGTTGCAGCTAGGACCCTTGGGACAAGAGGGAGATGGTCAATTTAAAATAGCAAGTAACATAAATTGTGTGTAACCACATATTTCCCTTTTTTCTAATTTGTTAAGAGATCAATCACACGATTAGCTGTGAAGAAACCCACTATTTTCCTGTCCTAACTCACAGCATAATATTTCAGCTGTTGATACAGCACAGCCAATTAGCCAAGTGTACCTTTTGTTTCCATCTTTATCAATATATGAGCTGTTGTAGAAACCATCGTAGGTGTGTGACAGGTTGGCAGAGTAATCCAGGGTCAGAACACAGTAGTGGCCTGCCTTCAGCTCCTCGGTGAATTGAACAGCTATCTGCTGGTTGGCTTTGTACTCCAGTACAGTCACATCACTGGCCTGGCCATCACCAAGCTGGAAGAGGAAAAGACTAAATGAATCATCAACTACCAGACAACATAAACAATAGGTTAAACGTTTGAATCACAGAAGGAAAACTTAAATCTATTTAAACTCTTTCATCAGCAGCACACAAACCATTTCTCAATGCGTTACCTTGAAGACAGCTTTGGTGATGTTGAGATTAGCACTATGCAGGACAATGCGCTTGGTGTTGTGAAGCACAGACATGCTGATGACAACGCTCCCGGTGAAGGTCATACTGTCGAGGTCGGGTTTCAGCGTGAGGTCGTAGCTGAGAGGGCGTATGCTACGAGGCAGACGGAACTGGGCCCAAGGAAAGAGTTCACCAGTAGTGGAGTGAGGGAAGACCGGCTCAATGGGAGCAGTCTTGTTCGGCTTACGGCATCCCATCTGCAGAGAGGGGTGGAGGGTCAGGGTCAGCCAGGGTTAATGGGTGCGACGAGAGAAGTGTGTCGAAGGAGAACTATATAGCTATATTTTCACACATGCTTAATCTCAACACAACAAGTACCGTACTTTTCGGACTACAAGCCACGACTTTTTCCCCATTTTTCGACCCTGTTATTACACAGCACAGTATATGTTCTGTAGCTACTAGGGATGGGCGTCAGTAATCGAGTACTCGAGTACTCCTCGTTTCAAATGAACTCGATTGGTGGATGAGGAAAATCGTTTTTTTTTTTTAGTGTCTGTAGCCTTTAGGCCGACGGGCCGCGGCCGCCCCTATTTTATATGTTATATACGTGTACAAAACGGCACAAAACGGATAAAATAAAGTTTAACAAAATTAAATATTTTGATGCAAGTGCAATAAACTGAGCGTTGTGTCAAACATCAACTGGAAATAACTGCCACCTCTGTTCCACCGCGGCGCAGCCTGTGTTCTCCACAGCACCGCGGAGCTGAACACGGGCTCTCCTTTCTTCTCCAGAACATTTTCAGGAATATAACTGTCCAATTATTTCAAAGCAGATGATAAAGTTACGTTTATAAAAAGGGGAGATGACACCTGTTACTCTGTTAGTAATGAGTAGACTCCAGGTGAGCATGCAAGGTGCTCTCCGCTTGGAAAGAAAAGAAGAAGCAAGGCTTACTTCAGACACATTCGCTCCGAGCTAACAACAGTTAAGAAGCCTTCAATAGGGAATATGGGGATAAGATTCAAAAACCGACCGGTGTAACGTTCCGTTAATGAGGAATTAGTTGCGGTAATTATTCTGTAGACAGAGGCGTTGCGTTCTAAAAATAGAAAAAAGTTTAAGAGGAATCAATTGATCCTCGAGGAATGCAAGCGATCACACGAGTAGCGAAAACACTCGTGCCCATCCCTAATAGCTACTATTGCACTAAATGGTAACACTTCTGCAACTTGTTTGTTGAAATGTTAATAAATGGGAGCTTCCTCAAGCAGCCATCTCTTTCCCGACAATCCCCTCTGTGCACGAACTCTTACATATGGTAATTAAACATTATAACACCTGCGGCTTAGAGTACAGTGCGTCTTATAGTACGGAAAGTACGGTAGATACTTTTCTTACCCTGGTAAACGTGCATCCGGGTAAGAAGTACAGTACCATGGTCATTGAGGCCACTACCACCAGGAATAACACACACACAACCATGGTACGGGCTGAGGGTTTCGAACATTCCCTGAGAGCAAAAAAAAAAAAAAGGTTTAGCATGATCCCCTTTGACATATTTACAAATGCAAGGTGACAAGGAGACGCAGCGTTTATGAAAAACCGGAGGATGGTATGGAGACAACGAACATAAAACTCCAACTTGTTACTCTGTTGCTCAACTCTTATATTTGGTGTTCACACATACTGAATGTTTTGGCCGATTGATTAAAATTATTTTTTTTTGTATTACATTTACGTGCACCAAGTCTTTCTTAAAAGTCTTGCTTTTTTTTTTTTTTTACCTGATCCAGTTGCCAATGACAATTGTTTCTCTATAGAAAAAAAATCGTCATCTTAATTAACACAGATCCGTTTCTTTACTCTGCAAATGAAACAACAATGTTTCCGACAGGACTTTTAATGTACCTGCAGGAAATAAATTATTCACTATAAATCCGCAATGACAGCTGTTCACCAACACTTCCGCAGGGTGGTTTCATTATGCTAAGTAAATGTTTGTCAAAAATGAGGTCAGGAAAGAAATACATTTATAAACAGATAAGCCATGGAGCTGTACTTGCTGCTATAGGTGTATTAAGTTACTAGCTCGATAAAGCTATATATTTCTGAATTCAACATGTGTATCACCACACACTCCACCAAAACTAATCACAGAACCTGTTCCATATAATAATACATGATTACTTATGCAGCACTACTTTGAGACAAACAAAAAGGCATCTAGGCATACGGCACAACATACAAGATTATTAATGTTCCTCCTTCATTACCGCTTTCACTAGAAAAGAAATGTGTAGAAAATGAGCATGTCTCTAAAAACCTTGTTGAGCTACTCACTTAAGAAGGACAGCTTTTAATTTCAATTGTGTTTAGAACAATTCAAATATTGTTATCATTAAAGTTTATTAATGTACAGAATATTATATATCAGTGATTCTTGAGAACCGGGACAAAAGGCCGTCTTCCCTATGTAACTGCTGTTATCTTTAAAAATAAAAATATTTAAAATTGTAGATGTTATTAGGGATTAAGAATAGAATGTCTGGAGCACAATTATCCCCTTAAATTTGATTTTATCATTATTATGTGTCAAATATATGACACTTGTTATCTTGTCACGACGTCCAAAACAGTGTGTCCACAGAGAGGGTTTCAATCTTTCATTCTTTGCTTTTTAATTAATTAACTTATTCCTGTTTTACTGTTTTCTTTTTAATATGTAGTATGCACTTGCCGAAGTAGCACTGCAATTTCATTGGATACCTGTTAAGCAATAAACAATAAAGATTCTATTCTATTATATTCAAATGATGGCCTTTGTCGGTGCTTTACCTGGGTGGAGCCTGTCTGGTGTAGGCAGAGGCTGATCTGAGAGCGGAGCTACGGTTCATGAAGGACATGCCCAGCAGACGCGCTGAAGACTCACAATCCTCCTCGTCATCATCCATGTCATTCTCTCCCAGGCCTCGAACTAGCAACCGCGAGCTCCGAGGCTCATAGGTCACATCGTCAGGGTCAAGGGCAGGAAACGCCTGCAGAGAAGCACGTATTACAGTACACACTGTTATTGTCTTCCAGGCACGTCTGTGTGTCAGACTTGCCTGGTCATGTTACGTTAACAGCTGAGTTGCCTTGCAGGTGAATTGATGCCCAGGGTCAGATGTCACATTTTAAAAGGAGAGTGATGGTATAGAGGCGGGAATAACTGAAACTATACCGGACAGCGAGGGGTGTGTCAATAAAGAGTTATAAGAGGGTCAAACATAAGGTTGATAAGTCTTTGTTTATGAGGTGTTATGTCACATTATTTCTGTACTAAGAGAGGATAATCCTTCATAAGTCCCACAGCAGGGAATTGTGCAGCTTTTACCAGAGGCTGAATGGGGTAAATGTATAGCTCTGAAGAGAAGATATTGATACCATTAACACACCAAATTGTAGGTATCCTCATCCTGCTAAATTGAAGTTCCCTTTTGCTTAAAGTTCATTCTTACAGTGTTGACTATAGATGGTTGCAGCTGACTGATCTAAAATAATGTATAAACCAGAGAAAGCGGTTCTGAACTGAAAGCGTGCTGTCACAAGCTTCACAGTCTAACCACAAGTGTAGGCCACGCTCCATTGAACTGATCCTTGTTTGTATTTTGCTCTGATCTCTTCAATTTATCTGCTTTAATAATGAATGCACTTGTGTGTGCAAATATGCATTCTTTAATATGTATATATAGCGCATATATTGACCCAGGCTGGTCCTTGAAACGGGAGGCGTGCTGCATAGCATGCATAGCACAAGCTGACATAGGCATACCGGAAATGCAGCCGAGTCCTTGGCCAAATCCACCACATCAGGCTCTTCCTCAAACATGCTGTTCTCAATCATGTTCCTCGGCAGGTTGGCCCGCTCTGCAACACACAGACAGGAAGAGAAATCAGACGAACGACTCTCAAAAAAAGGGAAATGACATACGAGAGAGAACCAAATCAAAAGAGTTATATTCTTTGACACACTCATGCTGGCTACACTGTATCACGCAAACTTATGTGGCCCGTTTTTGGAGATTCAGAGCAGTAGCAAGCCTTTTTTTTTTAAACACAAAGGACGGTTATTGTAACAGAATGTGAAAGCTACATAAAGCCTTGTTTAAAAAAGGCACTGACTAGGTTTCGTTAGTTTCCTGTCACTATACCTCCTGCAGTATTTCCTGGTGCTTTGACCTACAAAGCATTGGTTTCGTCAGGCCCCTGAGACAGCTATGTTTAAACTCTTGTATAACAAAATATCTTAAGAACCAAAATGGCTTTAGTTTCTTCACAGCTGATTCATTAAACTGCAGTGGTCAAACAATAACTTCCCTCAGAAAGATAAAAACAAATAGAATAAATATTCCTCATCTGGCAGCGTCACAGGCTCCTGCAGTTTACAAAAGTCTGTATTTCCCTAAACTTAAACTGCGTCTTCAGCATCGTGAGAAGAGTTATGCCTCGTCTCACGTGGCCGACGGAGTGTCCCCTCAGTAATTCCTTAAACAATCGGAGGCATGTTCAACTTCCTGATTTAATAATAATGTAGGTAGTGAAACACTATGCAATGCAAGTCTCCTATTTTGCCTAACGTTCCATTCATGGTTTTGCAGGCTAAGGACAATGCAACTTTAGACTTAATGGATGAAGGATGTGTGTGGAAAACACACACACAGAGAGAGAGAGAGAGAGAGAGAGAGAGAGAGAGAGAGAGAGAGAGAGAGAGAGAGAGAGAGAGAGAGAGAGAGAGAGAGAGAGAGAGAAGAGAAGAGAGAGAGAGATTGTGAAGACAGTGTTCATGCAGCAAACAATGGCTGCCAACCCAACAAACCAGAAATGCATGAGGTGAATTTTGTTCCTGGTCCGTCCTGTAAAGTGTTTGTGATAAGACTGTATGGACTGTCACCATGTCTCTGGTCTGGACCACACTTCTCTGGTATGAATGTGTATTAATAGGCAAGAGCTAAGTAGTAGGTAATGTGTAATGTGCAGAGGATAATATGATTAAAAAGAATAAGACCACCCGTAAAAAACACATCAAATCGATTGTTATGACTATTGTTTACTCAAGAGTCAAAACATTTATCAACCCCACCATTGAGTCACAAAATCAGCTCTGGTAAGAACAGACATCAGATACACTAAATAGAAGAAGAATACACTTATATATTGGTTAATTAGTCATAGTAATAAAAAAAGTGGAAAATATTTTCTCTTTATTATCTGATCAAATTGTATTGTGAAATGTAACTTGAGGCTTCTACTAAGAAAGAAAAAAAGCACACACACACACACACACACACACACACACACACAAACAAAACAAACAACACACACACACACACACAACAAAAAACAGGAAGTCTAACGTCTGTGATTTGGTGATTACTTCTTCCAGGCTGACTAACCAGCAATACAATACCATGCACTGATGAGAACAGGTGTTTTTTTTTAATAGCTTTTTAACTGGCAGGTTGTGTTTGTTTTAATAATGCCCTGTACTGTAGAAGCCCGGGACCAGAGCAGGGGTTATAAAGCAGCTGGGCATGACTTATCAGCTCCCCACACAAAAGAAGAAAAAACACACAGCTTTTATCAAACCAAACGGCCTTAATCATGCAAACAGTGCTGCTGTGTTTGAACCAGTCTATGGTTTTAACAGACTTTCACTCGAGTCTTTTAATAGTGGCTTACTGGGTTTCTGGCAAGAGTCAAAAGACAGTCAGTGTTCTAGCTATTAATACATTTATACATTTAATACGGGCTTTGTTCTGTTCAAATTCAATCAAATGGCCCATGAATAAACTTAAATGTCACACAACAACAGCCATTCTACATTGTGAGACAATTCCGTGCAGGGAAATGTAATCATCCAACTGTATGACCGTCACCAGACTGACACTGCGATGTAATTTAGCCCCTGGCAATCCCTTCGCTGTTTAAGAGACACCAATCACTCAGTAAACATTGAGGTAGCTTTCATTGAGCTTGTCAAAAGTCAAATCCAGCCCTCTTAAGATGTGCCCTCGGTTGAATGTCACTCTGTGTGCGCCTGCTGCTAATGTTAGGTATGCTAGCATGCTGCTGTTAGCTTGCTGTCACTGTCTGTCAGCCTGTTAAACCATCTTCCCTCCTTACCTGCGCTGTTGCTGTCGAAAGGATCCATGGCTGGTTGAGCTCAAACAGCTCCTCACGTCCACAACAAGGAAGCCGTCACACGTCTACAGGCAGCTCGACTGAAGCTGATGTTTTTTTTTGTCGCTGGCCACAACCCACAAACCCTTTCAGATTCTCACAACAAACAGCAGCAGTCTATCCTCACTGTTAGCTACGTGGTGGTGCTAGCTCGAAACTAGCCAACTTCTGACAATTGCAACTGACTGAAAGACATTCAGTTAGCTAACATTAGCTCGTTTCCATAACTTTACCGGTCATAGCTGCTTTGACGACACGTTGGTCTAAAAAAATAAAATTGCACCTTATTCTAAGTATGTAAACAAATCTTACTGTGACATTTTCGGTAAACAGACTAACAAGCATATGACACTTTCGTTCCTCGCAGAACAGATAACTTCCTGACATCCTATTGGATGTTAGGATAAAAGGGGCGGACCGCAAAACACAAGCGCACAGACACACGCACACACATATTCTCCTTTTATATACTTCAATATCCTTCCTTCGTTTTATATACATTGCACGGATGTCAGTCAACCTCAACGAATAACCCGTCCCTAACCCTTTCACACTTGTTATGTGACTTTGAAACGTATTGTTGTGAATGCTTTAAGCATAAACAATAAATATAATTCAATTTCTGTACATTTTTCGATCAACTGCAAACCCTGAATTCTTATGAGGCCTGAAACCACATAACTCAAGCTCCCATATCAAGCCTTGCTTTCCCCCCCCCCCCCCTTTCAAATCTTCTACTTCCCCACTTTGAAGTGTATCTCCTTTGACACACTTTCAGCTACACAAAGTGCAGTTAAATATAATATTTTTTTTAGACATAGACAAATTATATTCAACATTAAAATAACAAGTAATATTAAAAATATACTAGAAAATCCTGCGGAGATTTTAAAAGTACGCAAATATATCATTTATTTATCCTATATATATTATAGCCCATATAATTAAAATATATACTATATATATATATTTATTTTGTTTATTTATTTTATTTTTCTCAATGGCTAATTTCTAAACTTCACTATGCGTATGCACATTTTCTTAACAGTTCTCTCCCACTTTGCCTTATGGTAATACTTGATCTTTGAAATTTTCTCTGCAATCAGTTAAAACTAAGAGGGGTATGAAACTCTATTTAAAAAAAAACACCAACAATAATCACCCAGATGGTCTCTGTCAGTGTGTTTGATATTGAATAATTTTCTAATTAGGATTAGGTTTTAAGCGCACAGCCTGCCAGAACTTGATCAAAAGAAGAGCAGCAGGATGAACAAAACACACATAGCCTACACTTTCTTTAACCACTTGTGAGGACATTGCACTGTTTTACATTTCAATGAACACAACACACCTAATTGTCGCAAGGTAGCCTACAAGGAACCCTTTTATTATCCCATCAAATTAATTTACACAACATCTGTGTCACTTTGGAATGGCTCTCTCCCACACACACACAGCTCCTCACATACTTCTATTGCTCAGCTGCAATAGAATTACAAAACGCCTTTTTTAAATACAAAACTGTCAACTCTTCAGTGATGTCAAGCATATTTAAATTTGCAAATACAATACACAACATTCAA
This sequence comes from Ammodytes dubius, assembly GCA_026122265.1. Taxonomy (NCBI): domain Eukaryota; kingdom Metazoa; phylum Chordata; class Actinopteri; order Uranoscopiformes; family Ammodytidae; genus Ammodytes; species Ammodytes dubius. The sequence continues at coordinate 16,391,979 of CM047507.1, forward strand.
AAACACTTTCAAATATCTGTGAAATCTAACAAGCAATCTTTTTTTCAGCTGTCGTTCACTCCATTTGCTTTTTTCATCCAGTTCCTCAGAGTCTCTAGGTTCCGCTGAACCCAACGGACATTTTTATGTACGTTTTCCAGTGCAATCTGAGTAGCTCTCAGCTGAGACGCCTGCTCTTCGATGGACTCAAAGAAAAACTGCAACTGGGGGGGGCAAACATACAGTATACATTTACAAAAACACAAACAAACTGAACAGTATGGTAAATTGGGTAAACTAACACATTTATTCTACAGTTAAAGTCACATGTATGATGCAACAAGGTTATCACATATTAGTTAATGCTAAGGGTTTTGTAGGCATGTTTGTTAAGGTGAGTAGTGAGCAGCTGCAAACAAAGTTAGATTTCTCAGGCATTGATGTTGTGTTAATTAAGACCATATTACTTTGATTCCATAACTTTTATCACCTCTCTTAATTGCCTTGTTGAACATAGTTCTTAGTTCAAGATATAAGAGCATATTTACGTCAGTGAGTTCCTCCGGAGATGAAAACTGGCCTGTGGTGCCAATGAGGATGTTTCTAATACAAAATGAGCCCAACTGGAACCTGCAGAGCAGAAAGACAACAAAGATGTTGGCCACAGAGCTTTAGTTGTAGCATCAAGTAACCAAAGTGATGCTTGTGAAACTTGATCTTTATCAAACCAGAAACTACACTAGCTATTGAACTGCACTGAAGCAACTAGAAAGACAGAACTTGCTTGTTTAAATAAAGTTTGTGCATCCAACTCACAACACCAGCTTGATGTGATTATCTATAATTGGTGGACGATTACGGTATTGTACTTTGTTTTAAATGTCAGAAAAATGGCTGAATTTTAGTATAAATTCATAAATAATGTCTCTTTTATGACTAACTTTTGAACCAGTGTGTCCCAGTTATTTTTGACAAAGTTCCAGGCGAGTTTATGTCCTTGCGGGTTACTGGCCACCATCAGGATGAGACTGGACAGGTCCTGGGATCGAATCACCTTCCCTTCCAGACCTAGCTCCAGCAGTCTGCAATGAATACATGCAATAGAACACATAAACATACAACACATTTTCTGCTATGAATTGATTGGATACCTTTTGTCTGCACTGCTTTTATTCAATACTCTATATTCGCCACACGATGGCAGCATTAACTGTGTGTAAACGTAAGAGCGAGAAGATATACCTGTGAAGTTTGCTGGAGCTTCTGCTGCAGGTCAAAGCATACAGGATTTTGTTTTTTTGTGCTGCAGAGAGGGAGATGTTGTATGTGTGTAAGAGCGTGGCCCATCCGTGGTCATCTTGAGCTCCAACTGAATACACTGTCCTGGCCACATCAGTGGGCAAGCTACGGTAAACACAAGCAGAGACGTGCATATTAGGGACATGATGAAATATCAAACTATATAGTTCATTCTAGAACATGGTATGGCTGCTGTTTAAAGGTGCTGTGTCTAAAAAAGGTGTATGTTGGCGTCATCTAACTGTTGAAAAATCTTGATTGCAACGTTATCTGTGTACTCCCGTTCAAGGAATTTACCTACGCTAAGGTGGCCTTCAGATTTCAGCCTTTATTGTCATTGTGCAAACTTGTACAACAAAATTGGGAGGAAGCTAGTTACTAAAGATGGCATCATCCACCACTGCCTCAAGTCTTTCCACAATATCAAAAGATGAGGTGAAGATGCATTTAGTTATTTATTCTATTGTACTTAATCTTCGTCTTTTCAATAAACACCTAAGGCCATTAAGTCTTTATGTTATGTGCCACTGTAGAAACATGGAGGCCTCTGTGGACAGCGCCCACTCCTGTGTAGATAGTTTATAAAAAACAAACTTTTTTTTTTCAAGCGATTATACACAAGTTAAACATTACTATGAATATCATATTCCATTTCTACCAAATGTTTTGAAAAACGCCAATTTCCTTTACCCACTGTATACCTTTTAGTGAATCATGCTGGTGTCTTTTTTACTGATAATGAGGCGTTGAAATATAAATTCAGACAGACATACTTGAGTGTACCGTTGGACTGAAGCCAGTCCTTGAAGCTGTGTCGAGCCTGCTCCAGGCAGGGAGGGTCATCCAGGTGGCAAGCCAGCGACAGGAGCTCTGTCCTCAGGCGTCGCTCTGACACAGAGCCCCCGTCGCTCCACGTCTGCCGGTCGATGATAGCACGGAAAAATTGCAGGATGTACGTCTGCGACAAAGCACAGCCACACAAACACCATGTCAACTTAAGCGGCCTTTCATGCAGACATTAGCATAAGAATCATATAAAATGTCTGCTCTTAACTCCTTACTGCAATGTTGCTTGTTAGCTCAAACTCATTCCTTTTCTCAATCAACCGGTAAAAGACCTTGAGGTAGCCAGTCCTTCGAGGAGAGGCACATTGTGAGTCTCCAATTCCAGGTAGCCAATCAGGTCCAAGGCTTTATCCAGCGGCAGATGACCTGCACTTTAGAGACATACACAAAATATTTGAAAGTTTAAGTGCTATTTCAGGTGGGATGTTTAAAGCGGTTATGTTTAAATGTAACCACAGACATGCAGAAAAAAAAAAAAAAAAAAAAAAAAAAAAAAAATCGCCTTCTCTTGCTCTCACAGAAGCTCAAACACACATATATGCTTACGTCACCAATTGAAAGGCGTTGTGTATCAAGTGAGTCCTGTCTTTGTAGCTCAGAGCAGTGTGATTTTCCCTCAGTAGTTTGGCCATCTCGTCCCAACCGCCATCCTCGTAATTAACCACGTAATAGCCTGTCATGTCAGTGTTTAGTTTCACCCAGCTGACTTCCTCTCCTATATGTAAACTGTCTAAAGGAGCGATAAAAAGCAAAGGTGAGGATGGCCAACAATATAATAGCAAAATGGAAAAATAGTACATATTAATTATATTTTGCATATCCTCTCTTCCCCTCTTACCGGTTTGTGTTGTCATCAGGTGTCTGTGGATGGTGCTGGAAGCATCTGTCTTGTATGTCAGAGGGATATGCCAAAGGAAACTATGAAAGATCAATAAAATTAATAAAAAGTATAATTTAAAAAAAGAATAACGCAAAGGTAATAAAATGTGAGAAGCTGCACGAGTAAAAAGCGTGATATAGGCGGTGAATGTGCATGCTTGCTCACCCCTGTTGCAATGTAGACCAGAGAGGGTCGGAAGGCAGCACTGTCCTCAGGAACCTGTCCTGTCTGAGCAGCAGACGAGGCCCTTTCCTAGTGACAGTCACCAGAGGAAGCCCTTTCTGCAGAGTCCAAGTGTTCATCATGGCTGTCAGGTCCATGTGTTCCCCCGCAAACAAGTACTGTAGCAGAAAATGTGAGACCACATCAGAAGAATACAACCTATGTAAAACATGCAAAGAGATTTCTGCGTGGTGATTTTTTGAAATGTTTACTCACTGCATTCTTGGAGGCCTGGCTGCTGCTGTAGCAGTGTTTTCCTGAGATGAAGTCCTCCTCTGAGCATGTCTTAAACACAATATACAAATGATTTGAATGTGATCGCTCTACCTTCATACTGTACAAATATTCATTGCAGAGACTTTGAGAATGCTAATCCATTACAATGGACACAATGTCTGCTTCAATCTTTGTCAGAGTTGAGTTATTGATGCTAGGCACTGGCAAGGCAGTGTATTCCTTTAAATATCACTTACAATCGCATTACTGAGAAAAAATAACACAACACTGATTGCAATGAAAGCAGACGTTAAGGTTCACCATGATTAATTACCTACTTTAAGCAACTTTTCAGCAAATTCGTTTATGTACCATAATGAAATAAATGAGAAACAATGACGCACAGGAAACACAAGTTAAAAAACACTAAAGCATTCAAACACACCAGTTATGATGATAATACAATAAATTGTCTTAAACTAAAAGGACCTTTAAGACACCCAGACAGAAAAATATGATAATTATAATTTCTGTAAACGGATTGTTTCTTCTTCTGATAATTCCCAGGTTGTAAAAAGGTAGAGTATAATCTTCACAGAAACATATTGGCAAGTGCAAGCGTAACAGGCAGCGCACTATAGTGATCCATAAATGGAGTTACACCTTACAGAAAAAAGGTAGGTATGTCTATTTTTTGACAAATACAAAAATACAATTCTGTCTGGCTGCCCTTATTCTTTTTAATTGACATGAAGTGATTTTTTTTTAAATTAAAGTAGTTTGTGTTTTGTACATTGGCTAGACTGTCCCACAGATCCTGGTTGAGTGCATTTCTGTAGCTGTACTTGCGAAGGTATCGCACTATCCCGCTCTGGAACACGTCATCTGTCAGAAAGTGTCGCAGCATATGAAGGACACATGCTCCCTGGTGTGTTGGAAAGAGACAGAAAAGGTTTATTTTATCAATGGCTAACTATAGCTTATTTTGTAGGTTGTCATCAAGGTAGTTTGAATGGTTAAAAAAAGATTAGATTTTCTGTGAGAGTATATCAATATAGAGATCAATAGCTATGCACTGTCAGGAGTGTGTTAAGAGGCTGATTTACCATGATTCACAGTATTGACTGTTTAACCAATTCTCGATTTTGCAGGTAATGCGGTTGTACACATCGGAAACTCTCAATGAATTGTCAATGTCAACTGTGTGATGCACTTTATGACTGAACAAACAGAACAATGAAAGCGTACTTTGTCATAGGAGACTGTGTCGAACATCTCCTTGATCTGAGTGGGATTCTCTGCCGGGCTGGATATCGGCCTGGAGGAGTTCAACGAGTCGGCACCGACTGCTGCAAAGCAGGTGTGAAGGAGATATTCCTCCTGTAGGTTTGTACAAGAAAGAGGACTATATGAGGCTAAGTGTTCTACCACCATTACATCAATTGAGACAATTCTCAGATGCACACAAAAACACATACCACTTTGAGGTCGGGGTAGGTGGCCTCCACTGAAATGTACTCCATGTATCTGGCAAATCCTTCATTCAGCCATATATCGTTCCACCACTCCATGGTCACCAAGTTACCAAACCACTGCAGGGGAGATATTTTTTTTGAATTCCCCACAGACAGTACTGATGCTAAATCAAAGCCTTAATCCTGTATGCCATTATAATCCAGAAGAGGCAGCATCGCACTCTCACCTGATGGGCCAGCTCATGGCCGATCACCATAGTAACCCAGAGTTGATCAGAAATGGAGGATGTGAGGGGATCAAAGAGAAGGCTGGTCTCTCTGTAGGTGGTCAGACCCCAGTTCTCCATCGCACCAGCCTGGAAGTCCGGGATGGCTATCAGGTCTGAGAGAAGGAAACACATGGTTAAGGGTACTACTGAGTCAGTGACAATATGAACGAGGGACAAGGGACAAAGAATTGAACCAAGGTTACCTTGTTTGGGTAGAGGATAGGGGATGTTGAAGTACTCCTCATAGAATTCCAGCATTTGGACAGCAACCTCCAGGGCATAGCCGGTTTGTAGCCACTTCTCCGGGGCAGCATAGACGGACACCTGCAGATTTACAACAGAGCATTAAAAACAACATAATTTGCAATAACAAGAGGTTGAAAGAAAATCCATATACTGTATATATTGACCACACCTGCACCCCGGAAGATGTCGTTGCAGTGACGGATTTGAAGTCACAGATGATGAAAGCAACGAGGTACGTGCTCATCTTTACGCTTGCATCAAATTGGTCCTCAAGCAAGCCATCATTTCCTTCAACTGTCTTGACCTAAAATAACAAAAACCTCATTCACTGTAGGCAATTTCTAGCCACACAACACATTTGAGCATCTGTGAGAACTAGCAACCATGCAATGCTCACCACAGGCATGTTGGACAGAGACATGTACTCTGAACTTCTCCTGATCCGCACAGAGAAGTTGGCTTTGAAGCTTGGCTCATCGAAACAAGGGAATGCCATCCGAGCGCTGGTGGGCTCAAAGTGTGTGGAAGCCAAGGTTCTGGAGAGAGAAATTGGCAGATGCTTTCTGTATTGCACTGACAAAAGAAATATGTTACTGTAGTTGAAACTAGACATAGGACGATGTGAAAATGTCATGTCACAATTATTCTGACCAAAAATGATTGCGATAGAATATAATATCCCGAAGATCAAAATATAACTTAAACTCTTAAAAATGGATTGTTATTACATCAGAAATGGCAAAAAAAAAATTATTGAAAGACAACTATTTTTTTAGGAAGATGCAACTGAAAATAAATGAAGAAAAGGATTGTAGGCTAGTGAGCTAGCAGCTATTTCAAGTCACTCATGTGAAAATATTCATGACAGAAATGTACCATGATGATCAACATTTTGGGTTAGTTATGTATTGTCATCGCAATCAATTTATCTTCATGTCCCTCTTTGGATCCTTCCTGCATGTGTAGGATAACAATCTATCTGGTCTCACCTGGTCTCTCCTGTGCTGGTCCTGTAGGTGCTCTTATAGAAGCCATAGAAGCCTTCTGCAAGTTCTGCCCCAAACTGCATATACAAAAAGTACTTTTGTCCCTGCTAAGCACCCTGGGAGAGAAAATGCCAATCTGCTCATGGGAAGGGTTGTGAAGAACTGGAAGAACCTAGAACAGGAAGACATGGGGAAATAGTATTCAAAAACGACTAATTGATATGTTGCTCTGCATTCATAGCTACCTTGTCAGACAGATGGGCCAGATCCTGATCCAATATGGTGGCATTGGAGATCTGTAGACCCTTGCTGTGCAATACAACCCAGTTTGTGTTGTTCTGGACATCAATCTGGATCTGCACTGAGCCAGTAAAAGTGAGACTTGTGAGGTTGGGGTGCAGGAGGAGGTGGTAGTGAAGAGGAATGATGTACCTAAGATAAAGAATTTTTTGATCAGAGACTCAAAAAACAGGGGTCAACCAACGTTCTTGTCAATCTCCCTGTATGTCGGTATAAAACAACAACTTAAGGGTACCTCGGCAGGCGAAGACGGCTCCAAGGGAAGGACAGATTATCAGCAGAAGCCAAAGGAGACTGCTCTCCTGCATTGGGAGGAGGGCTTGATGTCTGCTGTGAACTCTGGGTGGGTTGAGAACCAACCAGCAACACGCGGAACAGAGACAGCACTACTAGCCCAAAATACCATTGTGGAAGAAAATGTCCTTCAACCACAGAATAATCTTTTTTTTTTTAAATAAGCAAAGTGTACTGACAGCTATAGTGTTGAACTTGTTCACATTCCAAACATGTGAAGCGATAAGGAGCCACCTGATGTTGAGTGTTGAACGTCAGTCCGGGAAGATTTGTCCAGATGGCATACACATCAGAATATGACTCTTAAAACTGAAGGCCATTAGCGCAGGATTACTGTAAAAAAAACACAAAGTACATCTTTCAATGAAACAACATGTAGAGTGTTACGGTGACGACAGGCAAGCAGGACCCAAATGCAGAAAGTGAGGGTAATTTATTGTCCAAAAAAAAACTCCAGAAACGCACAAAGGCAAGGCACATGAAACATACAGGGACAGACTCACCAACAGGTACAATGCAATGACACACACACACACACACACACACAGGTGTATCACATTAGGGAGGGCGCAGTAATCACACAGGAGGGAAACTTGACAGGACATGGGGAGGAACAATACAGACATACCAAAATAAAACAGGAAACATGGGGAACCACCAAAACAAGACAAGACAAAGACAGACCATGACATAGAGTTCAACCAAAACTGTTTCCAGTCGCACCAATAGAGAAGCAAAGTCTTCCCAGCACCTCCAGCAGCCTTTGTGGTTTCAAAGGTCACTGTCATCTGTTTCTACCAGATGTGTAGAAGGTGTGTATGTTTAAACGTAACAGTTTGGGACTTTGTAAAGCATCACACATTCTGTTGAGTTCATTCTGGCTAACTGAGCTGTGTTCAGAGTGTTAGGCCCCAACCACAACAACACATCTCCTCCCTAAAGGAGACTCAAACATGTGACAGGCAAGCAACAAGATTTTCCATGTGGACCAAACAAGATGAGGACACAGCTATAAATGTAAGGTGACAACAGCTGCACAGGCATAACTTCAGTTCAAAGCAGGCTGCATCTACTGTAAACAATGTGAGGATTATGCTAGTAAGCTAACAACAACCCACAAGATCACCAGAAACTGAAGTCATGTATATGTTAGAAATATTGCAGTTCAGTAAACAAAAACGAATGCTTTGTTCTGCTTTGGTGGTCATGTTTTAAGATAAATAAATTAGCTGAAAATGCTAAAGAAAAGCTTTACCTCGATCATTTTGGCTTCATTGTCCTTCCTTCATGTGCCTGCTGTTGAGTTTCACTTTCTCTTCTCGTTCCTCGCCCACGGTGTGTGTGTGAGTGGTGTGTGTGTGTGTGTGTGTGTGTGTGTGTGTGTGTGTGTGTGTGTGTGTGTGTGTGGTGTGTGTGTGTGTGTGTGTGTGTGTGTGTGTGTGTGTGTGTGTGTGTGTGTGTGTGTGTGTGTTTTTGTGTGTGGTGTGTGCAGGTGTACCCTACATGAGTGTTGTCTAATGTTCTGAATGTGTTGATATGATCAGTCTCTTACCTCAGATGTAACAGCCTTTGGCAGGTGTGTCTCCAGTTATTTGTTCTAATGACACTAACTGATTTTACTGTCAAATTACTGCCCTGTCCCAACATCGTCTCCCTGTTTGTGTGTGGGGGAGAGAGAAATGGTTTGCATGTGCTGTGGTCAGAGATGTGTGTGTGTGTTGGGGGGGGGGGGGGTATCCATTGTTAGTATAAGGTCACGACAATGAGATATTTCAATCCCCCATAATGCAATGCTCCTGGCAAAGCCATACAGCACGCCTAATTCACACACACACACACACACACACACACACACACACACACACACACACACACAGGCAAGGCAGTATTCACTGGAGCTACTCTCACTAAAGCAGACATGACCGAGCCACCCAGGGGTCTATTTTACCTTCCCATCATCTATTTATGGACAGGTAAGAGCTTTTCATTCGTTAATACATGACTATAATGTTTGTTATAAATGTATGCATCACTGTTTGGTGAAAAATCACATGTCCACTAAGAAAATGTCAGTATTATTTATATAGCTCAAGAGTTTTGAAATACATGCAACACCCTTTATTGTTTGGTTTTTATACTATCAGTGGTTGTAGCTTATGCTCTCATTCTACATGGAGCTACTACACCCACATTATTATTGGACAATAATGTTAAATGCAGAAAGGATTTAATGAAACCGTTACGCTATATGCATTTATTTTGATGTCTACATTTTTTAAATTCAGTAAAACCTCAAAACAAAGAGGTTCTTGTTTACAACTACAGTGTACTGTGTTCGCCTTCATTGCATTTGAGTAAGATTTCTATTTAGTCCTATATATTTAAATCTTCTCTCTCTGTCCTCCCAACATCTTTTAGGAGGGGTAGAAGGGGTTGTGCTGCTGGCATCTCTAGCCCCTCCAGTGCACCTGTCAGGGGAGAGGCTGGGCTGGAGCCTGCTGGTCTGCATGGTGAGTGACTTCAGGAGAGGACGCCTAGAGGTCAGCTGGAGGTCACCATCAGAAGGCCTTGTGTCCAGCGCGCCATACAGCCTCGCGCTAGTTAACAGGAAGCATCGTGGCCCCGGCGCTGTGGCCGTCATCACCGTGGCAACCAGTGACTGGCCGTCGTACAGTTGCTCTGTGAGTCGCAGGCGACAGGCGAGAGTCACCGCGAAACACCACACCACCTCACCAGGTAGGATTGTTCGACGATACAAGAATCCCGAATGCGGTTGCCATTTCAAATAGAAGAAGCACACTTTTTTGTTTTGAACTCTTATTTTTTTTGTACAATTTTAGATCATCGGGACAAGATTTGCGACAAGGAAGAAGAGATAGAAGGTAATTTTTATTTGTTTGCAAACAATTTACGAAGATCCCTGTCATTTATACAGAGGTTGTTGATTGCTTTCATCTGTCTGTGTGGTTGGTTTTCCAGATGTCGCTGTGTGGACAAACACGGTGGTTGTCGTGGTTATGAGGCTGTTTCTCATCAAGATTATCGTCTTTAACACTTTGATGACAACTTATTTCGTTATTAAGTGGTAAGGAATTAAGATAGTGGTGCAAAATGACCTTTCACTCGCCTTCATGGTTACGACAATGTGAAAATGTGTTTTGTCCAAAATACAAAGTAGCCTAATAGTTTCAAATATCTTAACAATGTTTTTGACTTTTCAGATAGTTGAAACAGAGGGCTTCTGATGCTCCGTGTGACCATGAAAAAGAAAAACCCCATTACCCAGAGGGGAAACTCTTTCTCGTCTGAAGTCTGGACAATCGGGATTTCTGAACTGGAAAACGTTGACATGGTCTTGTCTGCCACTGTGGTTAGCTTTATGATAATTGTCTCTTGAGTTTTGGATCGGAATCTCATGGATTAATTGGGAAGCTACAGGCATATCCTCGGTCAGGATCACAGGGATAGCAGGTTTCAAACGCTACAGATCTTTTGACGCGCCTTTTTCAGCCTTTTGTCATTGACATCCCAGGTGTTGACGACTGTGGCAGTTGACAGCAGATTGGGTTTGCGAGGGCAAACCTGGTATCTGATCGAAACCTGACCTCAGACAGGTGGGTTAGTGCACATTCTGTTATACATATTTGTGTGTGTGTGGGAAGATCTGTGTTTTCATACTTTTTTACAATTACAAATAATAAACATGTTACATTTTGCATCTTTTGCTTTTTTTAGTTTTCCAGTGACAGAATGTGACAAAAATAAACAGGAAGAAAGCCATTTTGGACCATTTTGACTTTATTGTTTGTTTGTTTTTTAAATAAAACACTTGCACACAGTTGTTTCTCTTTTCTTTTCTTTTGTGAGCGCTTGAAGTAACACACATAGCAACAGACACCACTAGGTGGCAGTACAATCACATCTGACATTTTTTTAAATTATTATCCAACAGCAAGAATATGGAGCTTAACTTCCTCTACAGGACACTACGTTCATAAATAAGTTAAGTATTTCAACATTGACCAGCCACTGCTCACCTAACTGACACTCACTCACACATGATGTAAGAGATCACAATGCCAAAAAACTGATATTAAGTCTATATGGCAAACCAAAATAGGGCATAATTATACATAATGGCGCACATTAAAAAGGCTCATAGTTGTAGGGGTTGGCATATCCAACAACACATTGCTGAAGCACATGTCTCACTAGACAGCATGGTGAAGGTTTTTCTCAGTGATTTGCAGTGTTTCGTCTACACTCCAGTATCTTACACCTTATGGCGCAGCGTGTCCATTCTGGCAGTAGGAGAGAAAACAGTCTATAGTAGCAACGTTATAAAGAGGGGAGAAGGGGTGAGTAGGGTAAGGGTGCTGGTTTGGTGCTGAGTTCTGATTTCCTTTGTACATGAAAACCATACATTATCTGTCTTTGGCTCAAATGAACACAACAAAGAATACGGTGAGCAACATACATGAGCCGATATGGTCACAGCCTCTTGGCAACAGATAGGGGAATACCTCACCAACTGGTTCAGAAGAAAACAACAACAACACTGACGCAGCCACACTCACACATTCACACGCACACGGACACTCACGCATATTTGAAATTAGGACTGAGGAAAAACAACAAATTCATACGGCAACAAAACGGTGCTGATGGCATTTGCTGTGACAATATTCATAATACATTCAAAAGAGAAAAACTCACATTGACCGACTGACCATAAATTAGTCAGATACTGGAAGAATGATGCATTTTAACTAAAATGGCAGCTCCTTGTATTAACATACTTTTACTTTGAGAGGCTTCAAAAAATGAAATCATAGATGGGCTCCATAACTTGAGCCTTTGGAGAATTTAGTGGAGGACAGTAAGTGAGAGGAAGAAACACTGATGCGGATTTGTAAAAAATAAAAATCTAAATAAAGTGCTTCTGTTAAAACAAACATCCTCTGTCTGAGGTATAAAAGAAAAATCACATCAAATGACACAACGGGAAAAAAACTCTACGCCATTACACTGTGCACTGAAAACAAGCTATTTACAGTTTGGAGTGTGTATCCGCACACACAGTGCCCCCACACAGAAACATGACACAAATCTTTCTGTCAAGTTCCCTATCCAAAAGGGGAAGACAGATTGCGAAAGCCGTAGTGACATCTCCTGTGTTATTTTCCCACAGGGTTCATCCTGCCAGGTAACATGCAGTTTGTTTTGCATGTATTTCCTGGGCACACACCTCTTCTACAAAAAAAACCCAAGTTCCCAGTAACTGTCCAGCCTGCCTTTATCCTCTCAGTGTGAGAGAGGAATCAGTGCTCAGTATCAGTGCTCAGCAACAAAAGAAAACATTGTCAAGTGCGCACACACACATACACAAGCCCACACGCATGCCAGCACACACACACACACACACACACACACACACACACTCAACAGCTCCTGCTCTTACATCAACTCGACGCTCAGAGCACACAGCAGGAGCAGAGCGAGGAGCCTTTTGATTGGTTGAGCCTCAGAGCAGTGCATGGTGGAGCTGGTGGAGCCGCGGGGGTAGATCCTCCACCTGTCCCTGTGAGGGTGGAGGCTCTCCATGTCTTTCTGGGCGCTGTATGCCGCCACGGTGAAGTTAGCATCCCCAGTGGTCAGGAGGTCAAACACGCAGGAGTGGAAGTAAATGTCCTGCACCTCCAGCTGCTCCCGGCAGCGTTCCCTGGCCCCCTCCACATTGAAAACCTGCATGGCGGCGTATGGGGACGCTTGAGTCTGTGAGGAGTAGCCCGGCCGACGCAGCTGCTGGAGCTGTAGGCCGAGGGCTGGAGGGGAGAGGGGCAGGGGAAGGTGCCCGGCCTGGTCGATGCGCTCACTGCTTGGGCAGCCGTTCAGACAGAGCTGCAGGTCCTGGGTGGCATCGTAGGCCTGGGACAGCTCCTCGGGGATCCGCACCGCCATGGTCAGGTAGCGGCCCAACTGGCGAACAATGACAGTCACCCCGATGTAGCCGGCGTGCAGCTCTATGTGGCGCCCCGGGCTGCGCTCCGAGATCCAAAGAGCCCGCACCTTCCCAGAGGCACCGTCCACCGCACCAGCAGATGTGTGGATGGGGTCCCCGCTGCTCACCGTTCCATCGTCAAAGGCAGCAGGCAGGTTGTCTGTGACGGCCTGGTAGACCCTCTGGTCTGTACAACCCTCATAGGGCTTGAAGATGACGGTGACCTGTAGAGTTTAAAAAGAAGTTGGATGAATGATAATGACAAACTGATATGAACTGAGATATAGCAGAGTTCACATTTACTCAAGTCAATACCTTAAATAGAGGAAAAACATAACTTTGATCAGGCGATGAGTACAGCTAAAACAAGAAATCATAGATAATTTTTTCATACTGAAAATAACTAGTTGATTAATTAATAATAATAATAATAATAATAATAATAATTGATAGGTTTTATATAGCGCTTTATTGCCTAGGCACTCAAAGACGCTTTACAGGGTTCCTGGTTCAATTCGTTCACACACAGTCATACCGGTGGTGGTAAACTACGATAGTAGCCACAGCTGCCCAGGGGCAGACTGACGGAAGCGTGGCTGCCATTCAGCGCCAACGGCCCCTCCGACCACCACCTCAAACATACAGCAATCATACACATTCACACAAGGCAAGGTGGGTGAAGTGTCTTGCCCAAGGACACAACAACCATGACACAGGTGGCCGGGCGGGGATCGAACCGCCAACCCTTGGATCGTTGGCCGACCCGCTTAACCACCTGAGCCACGGTCAGAAGAAAATGATCTGCAACTATTTTGGGCTACTCAAGTGTAAGGTTTGCATCTCTTCTTTATCCTATACAAATAGTCAATGCAATTTCTTTGGGATTTCGACTGCTTGCTTGTCAGACAGAAACTAATCATTTGAGGATTGCGCTTTGGGAAAATGGGATGTTATTTTATATTTGTATGTTTGGACTTAACGATTTATCAATTAATTGGGAAAATAATAGGAAAATTAATTGGTAATGAGAATAATTTGCTGCCCCAGAAAATGTATTAGTTGATCAACAGCAATTAATCTGCAACAAATTTGCGATTTTAAGTCAATCATTTCATTCTCTAGTGTTTCTCTCAGAAAAAGAAAGTCCACAAATTGATTGTTAGTAAAAAAAAGTTCTATGTTGCAGTCCTGGCAATAAGGTTTGATTCTCAGTTGCCCTCTCTCACACACACACACACACACACACACACACACACACACACACACACACACACACACACACACAACACACACACACAGAGACACACATACACACACTAACACATTCACACAGGTTATTGACTTGCACCACTCTACATTTGAGAAATTACTAAATTACTTTTTAACAAGTTGTAATTTGACACAGCTATGCAAACATGCTGACACATGCGCACACACACTCACACAAACATTAAAACACACAGGGCCCCAGTGGAGAGCGGAGGCAGTAGCTACAGGGTGTGGTGTGAGCATTACAGTTAGCACTAGCATCATAGTTCCGGTGAATGGCTGCTTTGTTCACATGACAGCCGTGAGGAATGAGGCCTGGCAGGCCATTAAGCCTGGAGGGCTGTTGATCTGTTGTGTGTGTGTGTGTGTGTGTGTGTGTGTGTGTGTGTGTGTGTGTGTGTGTGTGTGTGTGTATGTGTGTGTGTGTGTGTGTGTGTGTGTGTGTGTGTGTGTGTGTGTGTGTGTGTGTGTGTGTGTGTGTGTGTGTGTGTGTGTGTGTGTGTGTGTGTGTGTGTGGTGTGTGTGTGTGTGTGTGTGTGTGTGTGTGTGTGTGTGTGTGTGTGTGTGTCTAATAATCATGACTAATAACTTGCCCCACCTCTGACTCAAGGTCAAAGCTTCAGCTCAGCAGTGTAGCAAACTACTATTTGCTTAATGTGTGTGTGTCTTTTGCCAGCGTGTACATGGCTAAGTGTCTGAATGGGTGTGTATGTGCTTTAATAATTAAAGCTATCGACTAAGTTAGAAAGGGCAGCTCATCGGGGGAAACATCAACATAGCTTCTCTAACACCACAAAGATCACATTGTGTGTTCCATTTGGTCCTTTTATGCCATATGGATAAGGACCTTTAACACACATACTGCTCTAAGCTGAGTGCAAGGAGTGCCACTCATGAGACACACACTAATACTTGCAAACACACATAAGTAAACAGTGGGTCCTTTCACACATCTCATTCCATGTTATTAGAGGTCAGGCTATATGCAGCCATCAAGCAACCTAGGTTTACAACACTGCTTCAGTCAGAAGAGATAGCCACAACATCAGACTATTTGCTTCACAAGGAGACCGAAAGAGAAGGGGAACATATTGCAGGGTGTTTTCCAGTGATAAAATGTCTTACTCTAGGGCAAAGAAAAGCAACTTAGATGTTTTTATATAAAAAAAATAAAAAAATTGCTCTCTAACAGACACACAGTGAAATAAACTAGATTACAGCAGCTGCTCTCACTTAAAAGACTCTTTTAGCCATACTAACAGCAAATTAGAGCCTAAAAGGCCCATTTCTCTCTGCTTCCCCTTTATAACAGTTCCCTCCTCACCTTATTGGTTGCTGTGGCACTGGAGCCAGGTACCACAGGGACATTAGTGACCTGGACCGATAGATAGTCATTATCGATAAGGGGCCACGCCCCTCCACTTTACAGGTCTGGAAGCTGTCCTTAAATGTCCTCAGATGAGGGTCCCCGAACAGCCCGCAGAACAGGTACCCAGGCCGAGAGTGGCTTTGGCTGTGAGCGTGGGAGTGTGCATGGGCATGCACGTGGGAGTGTGTGTGGGAGTGCTGGGTGCGACTGTGGTAGTTGCAGGGCTCGTGGAGCACCTCAGGGTGAGTGGAGGAAGTGGGCCCGTCTCTGGAGCAGTTCCTCTGGCTCATGAGGTCAGAGATGCCCAGCACGGCCGAGTGGAAGACCAGGTTCCCCCGGCAGGACTTGGCTGTCCTCTGGGTGCAGGCAGAGTACGCACGTAAAGCCTTGCAAAACTCTGTGTGAAGAACATCCACAGCCGGCGCCAGGTGGGTCGTCAAGGAGACAAAGTCTGTGGTGCACTTCTGGATACGGCACTGAGGGGTGGCCACCTGGCAATGACCTGGATAAGACAGAGAAGGGTGCAAAAATATTATCAGCAAAGCAGCCTATGATTCCCACATGGGGGCACTTGAGGTGTAGTGGTTAGAGCATCCCCCCATGAGGCTTAAGTCCTCGCAGCAGACCCGGTTCGAATCCGACCAGTGGTCAGTTCTCTGCATGTCATTCCCCTCTCTGCCCCATTTCAGTTATGTCTCTCTGCACTATAAATAAAGCATTGAAAATGCCAAAAAAAATAATCTTTAAAAACTTGGACTAACTAGAAATGGAAAGTTCATGCGCACGGAGAAGACCGAAACTGATTGCTCTATGCCGACGACTTTGAAGTTAAACTTCATACTATGCTACCGGCATTTTACAATCCAACCTAATAAAACTGGGAAAAGAACTGGCCGCTGGTTAAGTCTTGATCAATCAGTAGTGCCGCTCTCTGTGAGCGTAATAAACCAAGCAATAAACCAAAGAACAGCCAGTGAGAAAGATAAAGAAGGTTTTTCCACAAGGAGTGAGATAATACTGCTTATGTAGCCAGAGTGCACATAACGAATATGGTACTATAGACAGAAAGAGAGAGGTAATACACATGCATTCAGACACACTACCATGACTTTGTAAAGCTTGTAATCAAATTCTGTGGTCGTTTTTAAGGATATTGTATTCGCGATGTTGTACAGAGGGAAAGTACACAAACAAAAATTCACCTTTTAATAAATAAAGCTTCAAGTTGTTTTGTTTTTTTGTCACTTGTCACTGTTGGTTTATGGGCACCAGAGCAAGTAAGTACACCCGTCCAAAGAATGAATATTCAGTCCTTGTACAACCACTTTACAGCTAGGAACGATTCTTTGTCTGAAATTGCCCTGATTCTTTATCTATTGCTACTTTTCTGAATGTAACAAGGGTCAAACCAGCCTTTCATATCATAGATCATCAGGGAGAGAGGGAGTTGGAGCGAGAGAGAGAGAGAGAGATTAGAGACCAGACCTAATGGATCAGTCACAGTGTGTTCCTATTAGATTAGGCCAGAGAGAGGCTCTGCAGTGTATGTGCAGCTGTGCACAGACACACACACACACAAGTTGTCTTAGAAAGAATGCTAGTTGTGTCTACATAAAACGCACACAATCAGTGATCTTCTGATGGTGGTATGATCTCCTAATAGCCAAGCTCAACCAGGAAGTACATTGTTTTTAATTTCACACCATGACTGACACAATCACCAATGCAAGCAAATGGCCCTTTCCAGCTCTTCTTTGTACATTTATTTGATTTTTGGGGCATGAAAGAGTTTGGAGCAACCATTTGGGGCAGTATTGCTCTGAGTTTTAGAAAATCAGGGGTGCAGGTACAGACCCCCACTCACGCCATGCTTCAGAATCTCTCTCCTGCCTGTTAAATACTGACACCAGCCCACAGACACACACACACACACACACAGGCTGCCTGCCATGCCAACCACCACTGTACAGACAGTCCTGAGTACTGAGGACACATTGTATCTTTGACTGGCGCACCAACAGCCTCCTTCTCTCCCTACTGCTATCTGCCCCGCAGTACCTAAATACCACTCCAATCTAATCAGAGTGGGATTATTCTCTTTTTTAGAAGGGTATCAGAATCATGAGCTGCTCTAAAATCACACAAAAGCACTCATTCACTGATCGTTTTCCCATCAGGGTGACGCAGCAAGAAGGGAGTCGACCCTGAAACCAAAGGACCCGGGTCCAACCGACAACTTATATAGAAAAGTTAAAAACCTTTCGGTCGAACAAGCATCAGCTAAATGTCTCACATCAGATCCAATTGTGCTAATACCTCTATAGCTGACCTTGAACTTTCGTCCCCCACCTTAAGGGGTTGAGCAATAAGAGGATTTTTGTATGTTTCTGATTAAATACTGTATCAAAAGAAATATTTTTATATTTTTCAAGACTTCCCTTGATGTCCCTCTTGAGATGGCCTTTCTAAGCACTCCATTTTTACAATAAAACCCAATCTATGCCTGTATGGCAGAAAGCTTGTGGCAAGTACAGGCGAGGAGGAGACGGATACTAACTTGACAGCAATGCTGTCGAGAAGAGAATAAAGAACACTTCATGTGAGGAACTAGTGCACAAGGGCGCAACACATCCAGAGCCTTGTTTGTTTCATGCCCTGAGGGTAAGTAGCCAATATAAACACAATAAAACAGCCAGCAATGCCCACACCACTCCTTCCATGCCCTACTGCGTGTTATTTCTGTGCTTTTCACTCCATCTCCCCATTCACCCTCGCTGCCTTTATCATCACACAGGTCTCATCTCTTCTCCCCCCACTCCCAGATCGGCACCATCCCGAGCCCAACTCTGTGTTCTGTTTTTGGGCTTTGAAACCCTTGCAGCCCGATTCCCCTGCCGCCCTCCTCAGCCCCCTGGTCATCTCTCTTACCTGAGGCTTCCTCTGCACCATCACACACAGAGGTCAAAGCATCCAGCAGCAGCTCAACCTCCCAGGCTTGAGCTTTAGCGATTCTTTGTCTCCCTATCCCGACAGCCTCCGACTTCTCTGATCTCCAGAGATCACAAAGGGATCTACTGGGATCCCTCTCTCAACCCAAGGAATGGCCTGTGAAGGCTTATTGATGACCTTGTTGTGTGACTACTCACACACACACTGAGCTCAAATCACACAAACAGGCCTCCAAGCTTAGAGATACCACAGAAAGCTCATACACTCTGTCTCTCCCTCGACTAGACACTCAGAACAATAGTCAACAATACAGACCCTCACCCCCCCCCCACCCCCCGGTTTACACAGACCATTGAGTTACTATGACAGCTACAATGAAACACGTCAGAATGCCTTGAGAAAAAGTGCAAGTTATAACAAATAAAACATTCTGTTTGTCCAAACAGACTAAATGATACACATTCTTTCCAGGTGTCGCCTTTTAGCAAAAGGTGCCAAGAGGGTCTTTAATGTGAAGTGGTCTCTCTGTTCCCACCAGGCTGTGTGCAGCACAGGCGGGTTTGTCCTGCTGCCGGAGCCGTGTTAAACTAATTACTGGAGGTGTGACTGCTCAAGAGGCAGCCGCCACAACAGCCGAGCCCTGCACACACACACACACGGACTTATGGAAAGAGCATATTATACAGCATTTGCACTGAATGAACAATGCATGAGTGCCTTTCCCAAATTTAACCAATTAAATTTAACCACAACAAGCAATGTGGCAAATAAGAGGTAAGCAAACCATGACATCCATGTATAGCCCCAGAACATTTGTATAATCATGCTTTTGTTTCCACACAAACAGATCCATGATAATAACCATTTACGCAAACACCTCACTTAAATTTGGGTTTCAGTGAACATCCAATCTGTTAGTTTCATTCTCCGTTTTCTGAGTTTTTTATTAGAAAACAAACAAAAGATCCAGAATACAAGACACTGCTGTTCAGAGAAGCATTAACCTGTGCTTTTTCCTCAAGAGTCTACTTGTGTTCTTTAATCACTTTGATACAATTTCTAGCATTCTATTCATTTGCATAATGCAATTGAACAT
Source organism: Ammodytes dubius (assembly GCA_026122265.1). Lineage (NCBI taxonomy): Eukaryota > Metazoa > Chordata > Actinopteri > Uranoscopiformes > Ammodytidae > Ammodytes > Ammodytes dubius. The sequence goes on from CM047507.1 coordinate 16,411,675, forward strand.
AAACTGCACTCCACAATAGGCTAAGTGAACGCCCAGTTCCTAACTTTTTATGATCAGATTTACACTGGGAAAGATTGTGCTTTCTTCCATATAGTGCAGTAAAGCTGGAAGCTGTTATGCATTGACATGAGGAGAGGTAGTCACTCTCTCTCTCCCCTTCTCTTCCCCTCCTCCATGAGCCATTAAGGGGCAGACAGAAGAATGACGGCCCAGGAGAGAGGAGGAGAAACTCGATCCGTGCTCAGACTGCTGCACTGCCGCTGGAGAGAGAGCCATTGTCAGGCAGCACTGGGCCCAACACAAGGATCGACCACACAATGCCTCTACACACGCTTAATAACTAATGATAAAGTATATGTGTCCCAACGAAACCCAACAGACTCTAGATAAATGCTGCTACTGTGGGTTACTACAGTTGGCGCAGCACACAGCAATCAGAGTGAAATTGGATAACAAAGTGCCTAAAATGACAGATTAGTTGCGATCATCATGACCGATACACACACACACACACACACACACACACACACACACACACACACACACCACACACCACACACACACACACACACACACACACACACACACACACACACACACACACACACACACACACTATAGTTGTTGCAGTTAGTCACCTATGTTAGCGCCGCAGCAGAGAGCGATGATCAGCAGCAGCAGTGGCCGGAAGCGGCGCACCAGAGACGGGGAGGCGAGGCGCTCAGCCCCGCGGTAACAGCATCCGGCTCTCCCCATCCCCGTCCATGCAGGGCCAGGAGGGGAGAGTGGACGGACCTCTGAAGGGCAAGGGCGGGTGGTGTCCAGGCCTTCTCACCTCTTGTTCTTGTTCTTCTCCCTCTTCTTCTGCCTCTTCTTCCTCACTCTTCTCTCCTCCTCGGATACGCAGGGGCATTAAAACACAGCTGCTCCGCGGAATGCAGGGCGGAGGAGGGGGTGGAAAGGCAAAGAGAGAGAGAGAGCAGGAAAAACAAAGTGCAGGCAGAAGTCACTCACTCGGACGACACTTTTACTTTCGCCCACAAATCCCACACTTCCCCACGTGATTTCAGTGCGCTCCCACCGCGGTAGGACTTTTGCCTCCTCGATCGCGACCGCTCTGCGCTCTTCTCTCTCGTCCCCAAAACACGCACAATCACATCTCTCTCTCTCTCTATCTGTGTATCTTCCTCGCCAGGCCGGGGTTTCTCCTCCACTCCTCCCCTTTCACTTTTTTCCTCCTCCTCCTCCTCTGACCCTCCAACAAATCAATAGAGAATCAACCAAACCCTGTTGGCGGAAAACCCGCCTACCACGAGTCAGAGAGAGAGAGTGTGTGTGTGACAGGAGTCTACAACATAATGAAGATGCCGGAGATAAAAGTTGTAAAACGTCGGTAAGGTGCCATTGATTCATTGTATAGACTATAACAAGGTGAATAATGGCTTTCCGATGTAGGCCTAATGCTCACAGTATATCTTACTTGATTGATTCATTTGAGTGAAAGTCGATCGAGTCAAACTGGAGAGCCCATATTTCTTTATCTGAGTTCGTTTGGTTCTCGGGTTTTATTTCCTTCAGTAGGCTAGGCCTATAGTAATGCTATAGCCTAATCATTAGGCTTTTATTGCTATTAATAATAATAACAACCCTTCCACTTGAACACCGAAGGTAAGCGTTGCTGCCTGCCTGAGAAAAGGGTGCGGTGAGAATCTGCGGTGGATATGCAAATTAGTTTTATAAGCAGCAGCAGTTGGTATTGATGGCATTCACTCCCAGACAGTAGAATAGGCCTACCTGCCTGCCTGATCAAATAGTGTTTGTGGAGCACCATGGCACGGGTGTGTTTCTTGTGAGTTTGTTTGTTAAGGAGAAATTAAAATCACCCAAGACTTATCACCCAATTAAATCATGCATGTATATTTTCATCGAGTTTATGTTTACTTTGAACTCTTCATAGGCCTACTTGTCACAACTTTTGATGCAGTAATGCGTCTCTGTTTTTCTCGCTGCAGTGATATTAATATGTTGCATCAAGTCATTTCCTTGATCTACCGAAACAAATATGCCAGATTATTTTTGAGAGAAATTGTACTTTTACTACTACTTTAACAACCCTACCCTGTAGATATGTGAAGGGGTTAGTTTGTATATCATGTATTGGCTTACTGTATTTCCCAGCTTTTTCCAAGGGGCTCCATAGACACAAAACAGAGGTTGGAAACGGTTGGTTACGTTGTAACCTAGGTTCTCTGAGTGGAGAGACTATCTCTCCACCCTACATATTCCATATGTACGGGGACTGACCCCCACGGGGGCAGTTGACGTGGATACTCTTTAAGACACACCACTTGTGGCGGCCACGCATGATTGGCCAGCCGTGGCTATATAAGCCACGCGCATGCGTGGCCTCTTCGGTTAACCTTGATTGGAACGCGTTTCTGAGCGGCATCTTGGCTGGAGAGATAGTCTCTCCACTCAGAGAACCTAGGTTACAACGTAACCAACCGTTCTCTATCGTGTCAAGACTATCTCTCCACCCTACATATTCCATATGTACGGGGACTTCTGTAAGACACACCGCGAGGAAACCAAGCAGACGTAGCTGCTCCTGCGGGAGCCTAAATAAAAAAAGGCAGTTGAGTTTGAATGAAACGTCACCACCACCAGAGTGTTCACCCATGTGCCCAGTATAAAGGAACTATTTACAATTATACATTATGTACACACTTATCGCCAGGCGCCAGACGCTATCAAGGCTAAGCTGGCCCTGCAAGATGCCAAGGCCAGCCCTGAATGGGTAGATGGCCTAGCCCAAACGCGCACCGTCCTGCTGCATTGAGCCCAGCACTCGCTCCAAGAATGGGGTGCTGGCTGCCACATTCATGCAGTAGAACCGGATAAAAATGGACGGGATCGACCTAGAGGCCGCCGTACAAATCTCCGATAGAGGGGCACCTCGCCATAGGGCCCCTGACATAGCCATGCCCGTGTGGAGTGCGCCCGCACCCCTACTAGGGTTGGCTTGCCTGCCCTCTCATATGCCTGCTGGATAACATCCTTCCCAGTGGGAAAGCCTGGCCTTGGAGACTGGCTGTCCAGGACGGTTAGGCTTGTAACAGACAAAGATCTGGTCCGTTGCCCTACGGCCACGTGTCCGATGCAGATACACTGTTAGGGCCCTGTCTGGGCACAGTAGTGACCGCCTACTCCACCCTGCTTCACCTCCCTGGAGGGTGGAAGGGGTGCAGCTCAATAGATCGACCGGTGTGGGACTCAGACCAGACTTTAGGGTGGAATGTAGGGTTCGGGCGCAACACCCCCCCAGTACCACCTGGCAAGAGCGGCTGCAGCCCTCATGCACTGAAAGAGCATGCCGCTCTCCCATTCTCAGACACAATTGCGAGCTCAAAAACGCTGTCTTGAGAGAAAACCATTGTAGCCTAGCTGTATCCAGGGGCTCGAATGGCTCATTCTGCAAGGCCAACAGCACCACCTCCAAAACCCATGGGGGGACAGCTGGCCTTCTGCGATGTGGAGTAACCCTACGAGCACCTCTAAGAAACTGAGCAATAAGGTAGCAACAGCCTTCTGCCAGCTCCCGAGGTCCAACACGGGCTGCCTTATGGCTGCCCCTATTCCCCTCAATGTCGAGGGAGATTTGCCCACCTCCAACATTTCCTGGAGGAACTGGAAAATGTTATGGGCCGTGCAGGCGAGGGGATCCACCTGTCTCGAATTGCACCATGATTGAAACACTCCCCAACGATAAGCGTATGCCGCCCTCGTTGATGGAGCCCGGGCTCCTTGTAGAGCGCTAACCACCGACTGGGGCACTCCCACGGGTGTCCCTGAAGGAGGGGTGCATTCGCTGAGAACCAGATCATCTGGGGCCAGCCTTCTTGGGGGCCACCCGGATGAGGCTCACCTCTTCCACCTGAACTCTCTGTAGAAGTGGATGAAGGAGGGTGAAGGGAGGGAAGGCATACAGGAGGCCCTGTGGCCACTGGTGTGCCATGGCATCCGTGCCTCTCTTCTTCTTTTTCCCAATCGCTGAGAACCAGATCATCTGGGGCCAGCCTCTTTGGGGGCCACCAGGATGAGGCTCACCTCTTCCACCTGAACTCTCTGTAGGAGTGGATGAAGGAGGGTGAAGGGAGGGAAGGCATACAGGAGGCCCAGTGGCCACTGGTGTGCCATGGCATCCGTGCCCAAGGGAGGATCGTCCCTTTTCACTCTTGCGAGAAAAAGCGGGGACCGTGCTCTTCCTCTATTATCTGAGCCAATCTGCAAAGGCGCAGGGAACCCAGGCCCCCCTGCCTGCTTATGTATGCCGCTGCCGCTGTACTGTCTGTCCTTACCAGTACATGGCGGTTTCCCAGCTCTGGCAGGAAGTGCAAAAGAGCTAAATGGATAGCCTGCAATTCCGACTGATTGCTGTGCCGTGTCAACCAGTGTCCGTGCCATTGGCCACTGTGCCAAATAGGCTGGTTCCTCCCGCCTGTGGAGAGCTATGCGCAGTATGCGTGACACCTGGCATGCAGATCTCTCTGTGGACAAAGTCCCAGGCTCAGGAGGCAACGCTGCACCGGGTGCATGTTCAGAAGGGCCAGGGGCACGCTGTGCACCGTGGCTGCCATTAACCCCAAGAGTCGGAGGCAGAATCTCCAGGTCACTCTGGCCCCCAAACGAAACTGGGACAAGCAAGCCCTGAGGGCGGCCTGTCCCGCCGACGTCAAAAAGAGTTCCTGATTTGGCATCCAAACCCATGCCCAGGAACTCTGTCGATTGTGAAGGCTGCAGCCTGCTCTTCCTCTTGTTGAGGCGCAGGCCCAGGTGCTCCAGGTGCTGCAGAAGCCGGGTCACATTGATGCGACACTGTTCCTCTGAGCGAGCACAGCCCAGCCAATCGTCCAGGTAATTCAGGATGCGAAGACCTTCCTGCCGCAAAGGACCCAGGACTGCCTCCATGCACCTTGAACGTGCGAGGGGTCAGTGATATCCCGAATGGGAGGACGCAGAACTCGAAGATTTGGCCGTTGAAGGCAAACCCGAGAAAACGTCTCCCTCTCATATCTGGATCTGGAAATAAGCATCATCCAGGTCGACTGTGGCGAACCCGTCGCCTTGGAGGATAGCCTGTCGAACCCTCGGCACAGTCAGCATCCTGCATTGTAGGGGCCTCAAACACTTGTTGAGCCCCCTTAAGTCCAAAATTGGTCTGAGTCTCCCATCTTTCTTCGGGATGAGGAAGTACTGTGAGTAGAACCCAGCCTGCCGAATGTTTTGCTCCACCTCTCTGATGGCCTTCTTGGCGAGGAGGGTGCGGATCTCAGCGGTTAAAATCTCCCTGCGCTGTGGGTCTTCCACCACTGTAAAAGTGGCTGACCTCATCAGCGGGGGTGGGTGCCACCGATAACCCTGAGTCACGGTGGAGACCACCCAGGGATCCCCCCCCAATGGTCTCCCAGGACCAAGGGGGGGGGGGGGCTGCCAGGACCGTGGCTGACCCCGTCTAGCCCTACCCCGCCGGCTGGCCTCCAAGTGGACCCTTAGGTCATCTGGAGCCCCAGACCGCAGGGGTGGCCCGGCCCGTGGAGTTGTTGGGGCATGCTGTTCACGGCCCTGCCGGAGCATTACCGTCGCCTCCCGAGCACAACGGCGAGCCTCTTGGCCCTGCTGGAGCATTTTACCTGCATTCGGCCAAACAAGGCAGGTGGCACCACAGGCAGCCTGAGCAGACCGGCCTGGTCCTCCCCTTGTAGGCGTGACTGACTCAGCCAGAGGTGGCGCCTCACCATCCCGAGAGAGGCCATAGCCCTGCCTGTTGCCACTGCTTGCTCCTTCATTAGCTTAGCTAGGAGCGAGGACACCTGCTGTATCTCAGCAGCTAGAGCGGAGCCTTCCTGCTCCAAACGTTTGGACAACTGGCGCTGACACAAGGCTAACATGGCCCCTGTATTGACCAGCTGTCCCTGGGTTGCCATAGCTCCGTGCACTCTGGTGAGTATGGCATCCCTCGTTTTAGTGTTTCTGCTTGGGCAGCCCGGCTTCCCCAGAACCGACCTGGTGGGGGACCCCAAGGCCCCCAAGGTTTGATCCATGGGAGGTGGTGGTCCAGCCTATCCTCTCCCGCTAGCCGTCTGCATAGACCCGACCAGCGATGGGCTTCAGCTGGTTTCTCAAATCGCTTCAGCACCAGTTCCTCTAGATCGGGAGGCAGCGGTACGAAAAAAGAGCGCGTCTGCCCCGTCTCTTCATCATCAAAACGGAGGCCGTCCGGCCCTGCTCCGCTGGCAATTCGACATCCAATGCCTGAGCAGCCCCGGTGATAGCTTGCTGATAGAAAGGAGTCGAGCGCTCCTGCTCCTCCTCTACCTCTTGCTGTGCCTCCACACCCATCTGGCCGAGGGGGAGGTCTTCCCCCTCCGAGTCCATCCCCAGGATGTCAATTTCCTCTTCATCCGACGCAGGGTACCCCTGCCCCAACCCCCCCCTGCTCTGCCAGTGCAGAGGTGGGGGGCTGGGTTGTGGATGGGACCATCATTGCTGCTGTAGAGGAGGGGCTTGAACCCTCCCGCAGCCACACCTGGGGTATGAATTAATGAGTGAGGCTCCTCCCCCATGTGATCATTCCAAACCACTACCCTTGGCTGCTTCGCCCACTGCGGCTGCCCAATGAGTGTGGCCGGATTTTTTTTTTTTTTTTTGAGAGAAAATGCTAACGCCCTAGCCTCCCTCACCCTAGCTGGCAGGGAAAAACAATTCATGCTGGAGGCGGGGTCTTGGCTGGCCATGCGCGCATGGCCCCGCCCTAGACAATGCACACATTGATCGTGACCGTCCTCCATTGGCATTTTTACCCCGCAGCCCGAGCAGGCGTGGCCTCTTGGGCTAGACATTTCCTCTGGACCCAACATTTTGCATGCTTTGTGAACTTTGGGAGATGTAGCTTATGCACGTGGCACTAATCACCCCGCTGACACCGAAACTCCCGCTGTCTGCGGGGACGTGCCCTCTGAAACAATTTACTTTTTGTTTCCTGGAATTTACCCGCGGCTTAAAGTACGCCCGTTCGCTTCCTCCGACAAGGTCGGGCTTCACGAGGGACTATGGCTGTAGCGTTAAACGGCACCCGTTAATACACACAGCCACACTCTGGCCACTCTTTCCTCTCGCTGGTTCAGCGATCAGCTGTGAAGCACTCCGCCGCTTCCTCCGCCTGGGTCGGATTTCACGGGAGACAGTGGCCACAGATCGGCAAGCCGATCAAGCCACGCTTCCAACAGCCTGCTCTTCTTAATTTACCTGCGGCTCAAAGTACGCCCGTTCGCTTCCTCCGACGAGGTCGGGTTTCACGAGGGACTATGGCTGTGGCGTTAAACGGCGTCCGTTAATACACACAGCCACACTATGGCCACTCTTTTCTCTCGGTGGTTCAGCGATCAGCTGTGAAGCACTCCGCCGCTTCCTCCGACTGGGTCGGATTTCACGGGAGACAATGGCTACAGATCGGCAAGCCGATCAAGCCACGCTTCCAACAGCCTGTGCAGTAAAGACAATACAGCGATCCAGAGAGGGGCCCGTAGACCTGCTCTCCTACTCACTAGGTAAGCGGACAACGCTAATGTCACCACACTTGCTAAACCCACACAACTCAATCTTTTCCTTCTTTGCTTTGCTTTGCTTTGCTTTGTTTTGCTTTGCTTTGCTTCTTTTCTCACACGTCTACTGCTTGTCCGTGGAAATCAAGGAATCGAAGAGGCCACGCATGCGCGTGGCTTATATAGCCACGGCTGGCCAATCATGCGTGGCCGCCACAAGTGGTGTGTCTTAAAGAGTATCCACGTCAACTGCCCCCGTGGGGGTCAGTCCCCGTACATATGGAATATGTAGGGTGGAGAGATAGTCTTGACACGATAGAGAACAGAATAGAGCCCAGTCACCAACCTGTTCACGAGGTGGTAACAGTTGATAACAGTCAATAGAACAAAACTGCAGGAGGTGCAAGGTGAGCAATGTAAACAGCCACATATGACAAGTCACTTCACATTGCATTCACAGCTATGTGTATATGCAAAGCAGCCTGTACCTTTTCTACTGTTATAGCCGTAGGACAGTACAGCCTTAACTCATAAATGAAAAACCTCCCATCCACATTCTGCAGGCGGTTGAAATACATATTGAAAAGTTTTATTGCTAAGAAGTTGAAACTGTTCCAAACCCCCCTTGATACTGTAGTTGGACAGGTTTCAAAGAAAGTGCCGAAGCTTTTATACAGTTCTGGATGTTTTTTTACTTTGTGTGCATATCTGCAGTGTGTTTGCTATTTTAATGTTCAGTTTGTACAGTGTGGTGTACATGTAGGGCTGTTTGCTCGTGTGCTGTGTACTGTGCCTACTGCATTCTGCCACACTGTGCCATCCTGGCTTGACTTGTTTGCGTGTGTAAAATGCACACATCTGTGAATATATGTGCAAAAATATGTACGTATGTGTGTGTGTGTGTGTGTGTGTGTGTGTGTGTGTGTGTGTGTGTGTGTGTGTGTGTGTGTGTGTGTGTGTGTGTGTGTGGTGTGTGTGTGTGTGTGTGTGTGTGGTGTGTGTTGTGTGTGTGTGTGTGTGTGTGTGTGTGTGTGTGTGTGTGTGTGTGTGTGTGTGTGTGTGTGTGTGTGTGTGTGTGTGTGTGTGTGTGTGTGTGTGTGTGCGTGCAAACAGAGAGTCTCTGTGGCTGATATGTTATGTCATAACCCGGTAGTTTCAATCTTCACATGACTCAACCAGACTCGGTACACTCACATCACTGCCGGACATAAGTTTGGTCACGGTTGCTAGCTCCCTACTGATTGAGCAATAAATAATAAAATGTACAGATGCAGTCGCTATAAAGCTAATGAGGATTTGACAGTAACTATGGTCAGAGGAGATTATGTGGGCAATGCAAACAGGCCAAGATATTAGAATATATTAGTTTCCTGTTTGTGCCAGAAGCCTGTGACCTCACCATAGGTCTTACTGTAAGTAGCTGAAGTATTCTTCATGTGCACAGTTTCAAGGTACTTGCACTTCATTCATTTCCACTTGATGCTCCTACTACAGTACATTTTATTGACAGCTATTGTCACTAGTTACCTAGTTACTCGTTCCTAGAGTAGAATGCATCGTTTTAGATTTGACTTCCCAAACATTCACTATAACATTTGGGTAACTGGGTTCTACATAATAAAGCACCCTGAAAAGAACCTAAAGAGTACAAAAATGATCATTTTCAGTTTTCATAATCAAAGATTTTTGCTAATGATGACTATTTTAATACAGTACTATGGCACATTGTCCCATTGTCGTGCTTATTTACTAAGTTAAAAAAGTACTATTTTGGAGCACCATAATACAGGGTTTGAGGCGGAACCAAAGATTCCCTGGTTAAAATCAATCATCATTTGTTGCGTGTAATTTCTCCTCTCTTTCATGTCACTGTAATTTCTCTACTGTTTATCTGGACACCACAAACTGGGCAGGAATTAAGCAAACAACATTTTGACTGTTAAAACCGTCCCTCTGACCAACCTGTCAGCCCCTCTGCAGCATGGAGCACAGGTGAACGTTTAATTCACTCCGAAACACACAGTGGTTAATTAAATGACATGCATACATTTGGTGCTATTCATCATGACTAATTTCATATTTCATATGACCCTATTCATGTAGTTTAATTCTATTATTCATACTAATTCATTAAATCAATTACACCACAGCTGAGACCTGGGAGCAGAGGAAGCTCACACCCCTCCGTGCACACACACAACAACACAAACACACACACACACACACACACACACACACGCCTCTTCTGAGCTAGTAACACATGCATTCACTCACTGAGCCTCGGGCACAAAGACAGTCTGTTCCTGAACGTCCAGGCTGTCTTCACCTCCACACCTCTGCCTCCCTTCTCCACTTCTACCTCTCTCCACCTCCCCCTCACCCCATCCAAACTCCAAACAGCCCGTCATTCAACAAAGGGCTCTCGCATCTCCATGTGCACCTGTGTAGGCGTGTGTGGCCAGAGTGTGTAAGTGTTGAGAGTTTGCATTGTTGCAAGCATGTCAGACGCCGTGCTAATTGGAAATGTAAAGCAATGCAATGAATCTTAGAAAATCAGTCTCTTTCACAGTTACACACAAACACACACACACACAAAGTGGTGGAAGGAGTACAAAATCGGTACTGTAAATATAGTAATACAACAACGGTAAAATAAACTATTACAAGGTATAAAAGTCCTGTATTGAAATTCACACGCTTACACGATTCTAACTTATGCTGTATTACTGTAAAGAAGTATTTAGAGCAACATTTACTTAGGTAAAGTATTTTACCTATTAAAAGGGGAGGGTTAGGGTGCAAGGTTTCCCTTTTAAATTGCAGTCTAGAACTACAAAGCACCTCAACATTGTACTTATGTACAGTACTTAAATAAATAAGGTTGGTAACATTCCATCACTGCACACATTCTAAATCCAGTTATTCTTGCTCACTCATTGTCAGTGCCAGAAACCACAACACACACACAAAACCCATACACCCAATTCTGACTCACAGATGGGTGATAAAGGTAAGTGGAGACTGCAGGTGTGTGTGTGTGTGTGTGTGTGTGTGTGTGTGTGTGTGTGTGTGTGTTGTGTGTGTGTGTGTGTTGTGTGTGTGTGTGTGTGTGTGTGTGTGTGTGTGTGTGTTTATATTCTTGATGTGAGACGATAACTTGAAAGATAAAATCCCAGGTATCAAAGCCTCTTGTAATGCGAGTGGTAACCTCAATCCTATAATAGCCTGTTTGATAGCTGTTTCTCTCTTGGCCAAAACTCATGTTGTGTTTTACTCTGAGTTGGCCTTATCAGACCTCCTGTGTCGGCACATTCACTGCAGCTAAGCTACAAAGACACGATAGAGACCACGGCTGGTTTCAGGTGTTTTCAGAGTGGGAAAGCGAGAGCGCTCTTCTTTTGGGGACTCTTTATCTTCTTTTTTTTTTAAATAAAATGCGGAAGAGAATTGTAGAATTATCTGATCAGTAGGAAAGGATTTTCATTACTGGAGGCAAAGAGGCAGATTATCACATTGATCATTCTGCCTTTACACTCTCAACATCAGCCTATTTCGTCCCCCAAAGCAGCCCTTTGATGAGCATTGATTGACAGGCAGTAGAGGACAGAAAATAAAAGACGGGATCATGATGGTTTGGCTTTCTGTTCTGATTCTATCAACACATGTTTGTCACTGCTGTACTGCTCATACTTCAGACATGCTCTTCAGCTATACTCCATATTACTCTAAAAATGTACATTCCTACTTACTCATATACCCAGGGGGAAAAAACACCCGTTTATTTCTGAAATATCATCAAATGGGATAGTTTTAAAAATAAATGGTTTTTTAGATCATATTTCACAAAATTATGAACACATTTGCATATCTTTAAAAACAAAAATCTAGATATTGGATAAAGCCAGAGTTAAAATCTTTATTGCATTTTTAAAACATATTTGTGTACAAACAGAACAGATTCGAGATACAGCCTTTTTTTATTTGAATAACTCAAAAAATACTATGTACAAGTCTCTTAAAAATGCATTTTCGGCATGTTTTGAAGACGAAAATGTCTCATTAATCAGACAATGAACACATATGTCCTTCTGTAATAAACTTTAGAATACTGCTAAAACTGATTATGGAAAGTTTAGTTGATGTAAGTGCTTTAGACATTGAGATTTTTAGGTCAGAGTAGTGAAAAAAACTATCAAATCATGTCTATCAAACCAAAATTATCATACTATTCCTCACAGAGGAAGTTTGTTTTGTAGAAACTTAACACACTTATATAATGTCAAAATGCAATAAAGATTTCAACTCTGGCATTATCCAATATCTAGATTTTTGGGGTATCTGTGAAATATGCTAAATTTGCATATACATAAAAAAAATGAAAAAAAACTTCAATACAAAAATTCAATTGTTTTAATACCAGTAATCAACTGTCATAGTTTCATGATGATATCTTCAAGTTTTAAACATTTAATTTTACCCTTGCATTAAACCGTGGTTCCGGTTTTCTATTTCGCCCTTTGCTTTTACTCAAAGAAGTAAGGGATGATTCTTCCACCACTGTATTTATATATAAATAGAATAAGTTTCTTTTTAGGATGTCTTTTGTCCATGCAAACATAACAACAAATATCTTGGAGCATAATTGTTTGATCGCTTCAAAGATCAAATGAAAACATGACACACAACATCTGCAGAAAGAAACATCTCATAAGTGTCACTGGTCCAAACTTTGTTTTGGCTGGAAGACGAATGATCCTTGGGAAAACAAAGTGTAAAGTGAAATATTTTCCACAACCAATGGAGCAAGTCAAGTGTGAACAAACAAAAACAAACAAATCACATTTGACAAATTCACAGTGTATCTCTTCATCGTCTTTGTACTTCCCCTCCTCCTCTCTCTCTACATGTTCCTCGTCTATCAGTTCATCCTTTTGTGTAAAAAAACATCAGAAGCACACACAGCTGCATCAGGCTGCTCGCACAGTGACAAGGAAGCCTCTGTTTTCTCCAGGCAAACACTCTCCAAAACACACACACACACACACGGAGCAGTAAGTATAGGAAACAGCTGAGGGATGAAATAGGGCAGATGAGGATCATGGGGTTGTGGTTTGGTTTGGGCAAGGGTGAATGTTTGGCAGCTGTGAGACAAAGACGTGCTATTAAAACTGCTCCCTTCTCGCCTCTAGCTGGCTCTGCAGTGAAACTAGTTTTTTCAGTCCATTTGCCAGCTCGCAGCGACGAACATAAGCCCAAGCCTTGTGATTCTGCAGACGCTCATTTCAGGATAAAAGGCCTCTTTTTTTTGTGTCATACATGAGAGCGTTATACTTCCAAAAACTGAAAGATTTTTTTAAGATCATGAAATGAAGGTAGCCCTGGTGATTTTTTTCTATCTCAAACACACACACACACACACACACACACACACACACACACACACACACACAACACACACACACACACACACACACACACACTTGTGCTGCTCACAAGCCGGTTACACAGGAAAACACAGAAACACACACTGAAGCTTTGCAGATACAGTATTTTGCGGCTACAGATGGTCAGCTTCCCTCTCTTGTCAGGCCATCCACATCCTCCAGTGGTAAACACGAAACCCCTTAACAAACGCGTGCGTGCGCACACACACACACACACACACACACACACACGAAAAGGTATGGGCATCTATAAATCACTCATACTCCAGTGCCATATGCTCATACCTGTCTGTGAAGGAAAAAGCCCAAACACAGGTGAGCCCCTCACATTCCAGCAACCTGACATATATACAAATGGAGAGAGAGAGAGAGAGAGAGAGAGAGAGAGAGAGAGAGAGAGAGAGAGAGAGAATGGAACCCTCTCTCTCTTCCATCCAGCTGTGAGCGCCTCCCCCTCTTTCTCCTCCCCCTCTCCTCCCCTTGGGATAGAGTGCTCACAGAGTGGCAGATGGGTGGAATGCATAATACATAGACTATTTGGGGGGCTGGGAGGGTGCTGCATGTGTATGTATGTGTGTGTGTGTGTGTGTGTGTGGTGTTTTGTGTGTGGTGTGGTGTGTGTGGTGTGTGTGTGTGTGTGTGTGTCTACTCCACGGGGAGTAGGCTGTGGAGTCATTATAGATCTAATGGTTGTGTTTTAGACGCTGCGCGGTGCCAATCTCATTTGAAGTGCAAAAGCCAAATGAGTGTGAAGCGTTTCATTACTCATGCTCTGTGTGTACGCCCAACTCCCCCGTCCCCCCAGTTCATGCGAGGCAACAGATCAGTGATGCAGTCACAACTTCCTAACTGACATGTGACACGTGTGTGTGTGTGTGTGTGTGTGTGTGTGTGTGTGTGATGTGTGTGTGTGTGCGCATTCACACACATGTATTTTGAAGGACGTTTAAGATGGTAGCTAGAGCAACTGAATTTGAGTTTTGTTGTCCACAGTCATGGGTCTTCTGCCTCCTTGCTCATGTAGGCCGACTTTATTTACCTAATTACTGTGATTAGAGGAAGATGAGGCCTATGTATCATAATGTTGTGTAATTAGCACTCAATCGTAAACTAACAAGGCCTCCTCAGGCATAGGTAATGGATTTTGGAAAGACAAGCTGAGCTGAGGCATGACTAATACAGCATGGGTAAGTATAATTAAATCCTCCTCTCGAGAAGGAGGTTCCCTAGAAGCAGAAGTTTTAGTAACAATGCAGGAATCGACAGTGTTGTGAGAGAAGTTGATCGCATCCACATCATGGGAAAGGTCTCCTTTGGACCCTATACTTCCTTTGGGGTTAATGGTGTTGTGGGATATGTGTAGCCAAGAAGCTTGGGAAGCTTGACAGGCAATGGAGGCAAAACCACCAGCACACTGATAGAGGCAGCATCGGTTTACAAAACAAGAACGAGAAAACAGAGTGAGGAAACAATGAAGACAAGACAGAACAAGAGTGAGCTGGCAGGTAGCGGTTCTCTGGAGATTCATTAGGCAGAAATGCTGGCTGTGAATATGCTTGCACAGCAAGCTCCTCGGTGGGCACACACACAAACATACATGCACACACCCATCGCAGGTTTGCCGCAGGTGTATAGAGCTCTCATCTGCTGACAGGTAGGGATGAAAGCGCGATAGGGACGGTGGGATTTGGAGTCCCACTGTGAAGACAGCAGGCTGCGTGTCTCCAAATGGCTGCTGCGGGAATTAACATATCCTGACTGGCATGGAGTCCTGTGCTCTGTGGCACACAGCATCTCTAGTGATGAGTTAAACATTTATTGTGTGTAAATGTGACTGAATAATAAGCTTTACATTTTGATGAGTTTTTTGGGGCGACTGTTAAGAGGCCTGGTTCCACAGTGTTGAGACAGTTATGGGCAACTAAAGCACCACATCAGCTCCTTACGGGAATCTCAACATGCTTTATGGTTTAACTGGACTGCTCCCAGTGTGAATGTATATCACATAGTTGTGTTGCTGCTTTTAGAAGAAAGAATCAGTGCTGATATTGTCAATGTGTCTGGTTAAATAGGGCTTAAGATCCTGCTCAGTGTGTAATGGACTGAAACGAAAAGGGCATATTATATCAAAAGTAAGCTGCTTGAACAGGAACCAATTTGTACACAAGAGACTATTTCTCCTCCTCTGTCCTTCCCTTGAATGAATCAATGAGTGTATTATAGTTGTTTGCATAGGGTGAACAGCTCAGGAAGAAAAATGACAAACAGATGATGAAATGACCTGAAATCTATGATGCAATCTGTGCAAGTGGAAGAGTCCTTTGTGTGCATGGGAGCATGATTGCATGCATATGCATGTTCTTCTTGGCAATGGAGCGCTGTGTGTCTGGGCTTTGGGCAGCGTGCAAATCCCAGCGTTAAGGCGGAAGGGAGACTCACCGTCTGATTCCCCAGCTGTTCTTGCAGCCGTCTCCCTGCCTCGACAGCCGGACCGCTGACAAGGAAATGTTTACTGCAATTACAGACACACGCACACACACACACACACACACACACACACACACACACACACACACACACACACACACACCACACACACACACACACACACACACACACACACACACACACAAATGCACATGCAGACTTGTACAAAGACAAATGCACATGGAGGTGAATAGGAGGTTTTTCTTTACAGACAAGTGTGTGCAGGGCGGGGAAGTTCCAGCCCCCAGATGCAGCCTCTCATCACGGAGAGAGGACCTCAGAGGGAGACGGAGAGAAACTCCACACCAGCAGCTGGAAGCTAGATGGTTGTTCCATGTGTTCATGTCTCACTGGAGATCCATAAAGCCTGACCAGCACAGCCTGGGACCCATCCTTTCGGTGTGTGTGTGTGTGTGTGTGTGTGTGTGTGTGTGTGTGTGTGTGTGTGTGTGTGTGTGTGTGTGTGTGTGTGTGTGTGTGTGTGTGTGTGTGTGGTGTGTGTGTGTGGTGTGTGTGTGTGTGTGTGTGTGTGTGTGTGTGTGCGTGTGTGTGAGAAAGACAGAGCCAGAAAGTCGCCTGTATGTATTCATCAGTTCCAGGCGAGTATTGAATTTCATCTACACCCTACTGGCAGTATACACTACATAACATTTTATATCATTTTGTGGGCCCCATCTCACTGCTAGTGGTCACATAAAATTGGTCTCTCTCTCTCTCTCCTCTTCTCTTCTCTCTCTCTCTCTCCTCATCTCTTCATCTCTCTCGTCCCATCTCCTCTCTCACTTCTCTCTCTCTCTCTCTCTCTCTCTTCTCCTCTCTTTCTCTCCAGGAAGACGTAATTCGACTTGGAGTGACAGTGTTTACGTTCACCTAATTTTTTTCTGAAATGATCAGGCTGGTGCACTGCATATCTCCCCCACCCCCTCTCTCTCTCTGTCTCTCTGTTTCTCTCTCTCTCTCTCTCTGTCTCTCTCTCTCTCTGTGTCTCTCTCTCTCTCTCTCTCTCTGTCTCTCTCTCTCTCTCTCCTTCCTTCTTTCAGGGGCCTCAGCTGTGGCTCCGGGGATCATGGGACTATGTTTCCGTGACAACCAGACATCACCGGTGAATGCTGACACTAAAATAACAGAGTGAATAATTTAGACAGATCCATTTTGAAACAGCATGTCAATTCACTTCACTGGCCACAGACACCCTGCGTGGCACCCTCCAGACGGGCCCGGGCCTGTGTGAAGGGTGGGGCACAGTGTCCAAAACTCATTTGACCAGTAAATGTGTATGTCGATAGTTAGCCTGCTATCGGTGTATGAATGTGTGTGTGTGTGTGTGAATGGTAACGTGGGAAAGGAAAACAGCAAAAGAGTAGTCGGTCTCAATGGGATATACCTGTATAAATAAAGGTTAAAAAAATAAAAAATAAGAAAATCTGGCTGTTAGAGCCATGACATAAACAACTGAAACAACTTGTGGAAATAAAAGTAGGTCAAGTTGTACAATCTAGTTCCTTGTTACCCTCTTAAGATAAAAAAATAAATAAAATTAAAATGTTAAAAATTTATATATGCATTATCAAAAATGCATTGAGATACAGTAACAACTGGTTAAGCAGCAGGATATGGAACGGCAGGAAATAATTGGTCAACGGGGACAGTGAGGGCCATGAAGTCTGATTTTAGCTCACAGTCTGTCTGTTACAGTTCTGAAGGGAAAATTCTTGTTTGGTAATTGTCTCATGAGAGATGAGATGCGATGAAAGTTGTACTCGAAGCCCAGTTGAATGAAAGAAGCACATGGATTCATGAGCAAGGTTCAACAGCCATCATCCATCAGGGATGATTTTCACCACGGATTTTCTCAATTAACAATTAACATTTAAAAAAAGAGCACACACATTTGCATTTATATGACTGACCATTTATCAGTATGATACATTGGTGCAGTATGTATAATAAGAAGGTCTTAATTAATTGTGACAGATCTGTAATGCATTTGGTATCAGGCAGCTTAAAAGCTGTTGCAACAGCAAATTTTGCATAGAAACTACAGTCTTATTTTATGTTTACAAAACAAGCAAATATGGCATATTCTTGCCCTCTTTCACATCGCATCTTATTGCTAACACTGTCAACACATTTTATCTCCCTGAGGTTGATTTAAAGCTTGATTCTTTTAAGAGAATCAAAAACAGAAGCCCTGGGATGCAATTCATATATCTGCACAAATAAAACAGGACACAAACAACATTCACACATCACAAGCTGATGGCTTATTCAGATGGAACCTCGGGCTGCAAACCAAATATTTGCACACATGATTTATCCTGCTTCCCTCAAGGCCGAAGTGTTGAGACACCATTGTGTCTGCATGTGTTTCAGTGGCTGTGTGTGGAGCTGCACTTCCGTTATTTTACGAGATCGTATTCACACACACACACACACACACACACACACACACACACACACACACACACACACACACACACACACACACACAATCACCAGAGGGCTAAACGGAACAACGGAGCAGGTGTCTCCCCTGCTCTGTCTCTCTTTGTCTCTGTTGCTCTCGTTCAAATACAGTCTCACCATCCTCTTTACCTTTCTGTTAAGTTCTGCCTTTGTAATAATCATAAAATACTGATGATAAATATACTTGTACACATCAGCTAAAGCGCAGCCATGTTTTGAAGACAAGGGTTTACCAACTGTTCCTTTGAGCTGAGATGTGCAGCTCTTTACCAATTTAAAGTTAGGCAAGTGTCACCCACACACATTCATAGTCAGAAAAACACTGTTTAATATTTGATTCACATTGCATCTGCACAACAAAATAAAACAGAATACAGTTTAGATATTCTCTCTAGTCAACTTGTGTTGAACCAACTAAATACATAATAAATATTCTTCCTGAGGATAGAGCTTCCCCAGTGATCACAGTCATTGTCAATGCATGTCCACCACATCGTGTCCTTCGGATTGTGTTTCAATTCTACGTATGTTTAATTCAGTGGAAGTTCATAATTTACATAAAAATACCTTCCATCTATTCTTCTTTTGCCCTTTTGTTCTAGCCTTGACGTGATATTTAATTCTCAGGGATTTTGGGAAAAGAATCCTCCAGACACACCCTGTCATCCCTTAACACACACACACATACACACACACACACACACACACACACACACACAACGGCAAAACACACCCCCCCCCCCCCCCCCCCCCCCCACCACCACCTGCAGGCAGTGCACCTGGGTACAAATCGTACACACAGATATGTACACACAAATGTGTGCATAGACACATTCCCACAAACATATAATCACACACAAGGACAAAAACACACAAGCTGGCCTAGTGCATACACTCTAGAACAGCCCATCAGATGTGGCATATAGTGTTTGGGTAGGAGGTCTCCCATTACCTTTTATAACAGTATGACCACCTGGGAAATTACACACCTACACACAAACACACACACACACACACACACACACACACACACACACACACACACACACACACAACCATTGAAATACACACAGCAGGATTGATCTCCCTCATTGGTATTGATTAGCCTACCCCCAACTCAGATCAGAAGATACCAGCTGTGTCAAGCCATTTGCTTCCTGAAGGGCCCCGTCTCCTGCTTGGAAGATGAAAATAATGACGCTGTGAGTGTCTTCTGTCAGAGAAATACTGCCGCTGAAAAAGGTCAGGCAGTCCTCAGGGAAACAGTTACCTCAGAAGAAGGTCGCCTCAAGCCTTTTGTTTTAACCTCTGACCTGGTCCTACTGCATCTGTGTGTGTGTGTGTGTGTTGTGTGTGTGTGTGTGTGTGTGTGTGTGTGTGTGTGTGTGTGTGTGTGTGTGTGTGTGTGTGTGTGTGTGTGTGTGTGTGTGTGTGTGTGTGTGTGTGTGTGTGTGTGTGTGTGTGTGTGTGTGTGTGTTGTGTGTGTGTGTGTGTGTACACTGAAAATAACTAAATATACTGTATAAACGGACTTGTGACTCCCATGGTTTATATGTGAGTGTATATGTGTATGCTGTGTATTCTGTCAGTAGAATGCAAACAGATGTGTGTCTTGGGTCTTCTTTCTGTAACTCTACATGTGGAGTGTCCACACACTCACACTCAGAAATACTATCACACACTCGTATGCTTGGCTGGGAGTAACTTCAAGGGGATTCAAATAAAAGTTTCACAGTATTTTATTCTCCAGAATAGGACAGTTGTTTTACATTATTGATGACAGCATGAATACGTTTCTTCTCTGAAGCGACAAGCCAAAGAACTAGTAAGATAACATCATGATGTAAGATGTACTAAGCTTAGCAACGTTTTATAAGTTGCTTTACTTGAGTTTTCACTGCCAGATTCTCCACTTTTATTACTTTTCTGTCTGTGTTTCGAATTAAAATAATAATCTAAAATCCATCTGAAACCTTTTGTCCTCTTTTGAATGTGATTCCTGCTCAAACATGTATGACACTGCAGCTAAAATAAAAAAGAACGAAAAAACTATCAAATGAAAAGAACATCCCACTGAGTGAATAATGAAGACGCAAATTACACATGTACTATTTCCTCAGGACAATGTTGTTGTGTATCACAATTCTTAAGGAATTTCATTACTCCTTCAGTAACGTGTAGCCTGGCGGATTAGATCAGTTGCATTACAGTAAGCTTAGTTTGTGTCTCCCTGGGAGTTTGAAGGAGGGTTGATATCAGTTTGGTTTCCATATGTTCAGTAGAGAAACTGGTCTGGTACCGGTTAGAGTTTAGCCCCAGTCTGTGCTTCTCATCTCTTAGCATATAA